>JAXQGT010000148.1:0-16414 GCA_037040375.1 Basipetospora sp. M8501
ATAAGCGCTATAAGTCGGCTGACAGCAGAAGAAATGGCAGCCCCTTGTACACCGAGCTCAGGGAAACCAAATTTCCCCCGAGCTACGCAGGTCGGGCCGCGCAACGGGCTGCAGATTCGGCCGTTTGGCGTCGAATCCAAAACGCACCACAGCACACGGAACCTGCCAACTCGCCCACAAGCCAGTAGGTGCCTGCTTTTTCTGCATGATTGATGCCATGCTGATCAGATGGTTCCGAAAGTGGCAGATTTGTTCTTCCAGAAATGGCAGCCTCGGATCATCTCGGGTGCAAGGCTCCGGCCATGCACCGGCGTTCCGGGATTACCGGTGCTTGGTGGGGCCGCCCCCGTTTACGGTTTACGGCTCCGTTTTTACTAAGAAGTAGGCGCAAACTCGTGTACCACCTAGAGAGAGGCGTATAAGGAAAAAACTTCAAAATAGGGGATACTCTCTTGAAACCTATGCAGAGATTCAATTTTACTGCCTGATCTGTCACCTAGTGACTGCGACCCATGCCTGGTTAGGCACACCGATAAGAAGGCGGCATGCATATATAAAGGCCATAACAGTCATATCGCTTGATTATACTCTCATCCTTATCCTAACTTCTTCTCGCCCTTTACTACAGCACACATACACTTCGGGCCGACTATTCCTCCGGCGCCGGGCTCGGCTCCAGCAGATATGGTTACTTAAAGATAGGCGGAGTGCCTGTGATTCCCCCGGCCGCGGGGGGGCTTTGGAAGGCGTAAATATTGGTATGGTGAAGGTCGGTTTGGTTACTGAGCTTCCCCAGGGTTGAAACATTTTTACCATCCTAATGCTTTTTTTCTTCATCATACCCCAGAGTGAGAACCTTCTCAATGTCTCAGAATGACGAGGTTCGGCATCATCGCCGCGCTTCCCTGGATCCGATCGTTCGCAATACAGCCGTTCGCCAAGGGTATACTGGCAGTATCCCTGCTGCGGACGACTGGACAACCAACGGATGCTCTCCAGGAATAGTCACTGTGGCGGCAGCGCCTCATCCCCGCGCGTTGGCTCCAATTGGGGGCCATGCCAAGCTGTCAGCCCGCCATCTTTATATTAAACCCCCGACCTATCAGCTGTCCTTGCCCGTAAACCTTCCTGCGCTCGAGACCCCTGGACAGCCCGAGCTCAGCCTCAGCCAAGCAAGTCCCGTCACGCGCCGCTTCCATCCATCGTGTACCGAGGATTTTAAGGCTCCGGCTGTCAGTGTAAATAGTATACACGATACGAACTCGCTAAGCCTAAAGGAATGCGCAGCTTAGGCCCGCCAGTTTTACTTCCTTTTTGAGTTAAAGGATCGCTTTCAATGAAGCGAATATCGGTTAGGCATTGATGCAACCATGTCGGATCACAGAGCTGAGAAGGAAACGGCGATGTTGACTGGGAGATTTGCATATAAAAGGAACATCCCCAGACGCTATCAACGACCTTCTTGATTAGAATCTCCTCATCACAAAGCCCAAGAAACCCCCATAGACCCTATCAGAAACTATCAGTCCCATCTCAATCTTCTCGTCTTTGGAAAGCCCGCAAGCCCATCACAAGCGACGTACACAGCTTCAGCAGCCCAAAGACCAAAATGTACAAGTCACTCTTCCTCCCCATCATGGCCACCGCCCTGTTCCTCGGCTCCGCCACCGCCAATCCCGTCGCCAGGGACCTTATCGGGGATGACGCCCCTGCGGAGCTCCTAGACCCCCAACAGCTTGACGACTACCCCACCTTCAACGAGACCGAGACCGAGCTCGACACTCTTCTCGCGAAGCGCGGCGAGGGCGACTTCCGCTTCTTCCGCCGCCACTGGTACACCCAGTCCTGCGGACCCAACGGCCAGAACTGCCAGGACGGCAGCCTGGACCACATCACCATCCACACCAGCTGCAACGGAGGCGGCTGCGGCGCCGAGAAGTGGCGCGACACCGACTCGGGGGAGGACTTCTGCGGCAAGGGCTTCAACGTGTGCGGGAAGACGTACGCCATGCGGTACACGGGCGAGTCGCCCAGCTGCATGCGCCTGAAGTGGTTCATCCGGGGCCAGAGGGATGGGCTGTACCACGGGCAGACTTACGCGGAGTTGGTGGACTCGGACGAGAAAAAGGTGGGGATGTGCTACGTGGACACGAAGAGGGGTTATGCTAAGCCTTGCGATGTATGGGGTGCTACGGACTTCTGGTCTCAGGTCCAGTGCTTTTTCGACTAGGCAAATGCGGTGGCTAGGAACACAAGGCACGCGAGCCACCGCCTTGAGGAGGCCATGGGCACTGTGATGTTGGTTTCGTTTCTTACATAGGACCGGGTGTTTTCATTTCATGTTAGAGTTCGGCCTGCGTTGGGGGTAAAGAGTTACTATGTACTAGCTTTAAAATATTTAGAAGAGCGTAAGTCTTATTTGTGTATCACTGTTCGCTATTACTTCATGTAGTGGGGTATCCTATAGACTAGACATAACATCGGCCGATTGCAATTATATTTATTAGGAGAGCCCAACAAGGGCTCGGATCATCCGTTGTCGTCGGAATACGTAAATACAAGCTTCTTTTTCCCATATCATAGCAGTTCACCCACTCGGCTGGATGACGCACCAGTTGGGGCAGGGTGTGTTAACATTGGCTCTGGGCCCAGCCAACTCGCTAGCAACACTCAAAGAAGAGGAATGACCTGGTCCCACGCCCCAGATAACAGGAGGTCACTATTGTCCAAAGCTGTTCGAAATAGCATGGTTACCAATAAGCACCTAAAGACAAGGACATCGTCGATTCTCTGCTCCAGGCTTGGGCGGTAGTCGGCCGTTGCTATCCCTTGCTCTGCGATCTTGAACCTTTGCGCGAGAATCGGGAGGAGGGTGGAGAGCGAGCCCTTGATCTGATTCCGCTTCCGAAACTTGACGTATTTGGGCAATACCGCGAACTGCTCGATAATTCGCCGAAGATCGTCGTCCGCAGCGAGATCCGTAACGTAGTGGCATTCCTTTCTTTTTTGTTTCCCGGACTTCACCCTCGCAATTCGTCTGGGCTTCCTCTTCTTGGCTTTTATCTTCCGGGGACTCTCCTTTTGGTACTTGTGGAAATATTCTGCCAGTGCTTGGTGTAGGCCGTCCCCGCCTTTGTTTTCATTGTAACCGAGATCCCGGCCCAAGGCTAGGAATCCTCTGGTGCGCAGGACAAGCGAGGCTGCCCTACATGGGACGTCGGGCTGCATGCCACCGCGCTCCTGAAGCCATGTATCCACGACCCGGACCAATTGTTGCACCCTGAGCCGGAACACAGGGGCGTCATGTCGAAAAAGCTCCTTGAAACAGAGGTCGAACCTGGTCATGTCGTAGGCGAGCAATCCGCAACACTGGAACATCAGGTCGCACTCACAGAGCTGACGGGGTTTCGAGTCGACCCGGCAGTCGTAGCCTTCCGGGCGGGACTTTTTCCCGAGAAGAATGTCCAAAGTGTGACGCCCTTTAATAGCAAAATTCTGGGCCCTCCAGAAACCGCTTCCTGTTATCAAGGCCGGCAGAACTTGGGGCGATTCCATCGCCACCCTGGGATATACTGGAGGTGGCCTTTCAGGGACATCTGCAAATAAAAATACCCACGGAGGCATAGTCTTTCTCTTGATAGGGTTCGGATCCCTCCTTTGTTGACGTGCAGAGGTGGGGCTGTTGAATAGTTCTAGCAGTTCCCCTTTGTGAATAGGATCCCTTGAATGACTGGAGTTGTCGAGAAGAGAAGCACAGCGAGGAACTGTGAACCCTTTGGCATAGTCGAGTGCTATTCGGACAGCCCTTAGATGCTTTTCTGTGGACTCCATATCATGTGGGTTATTGGGCTTTTTAAGAGCTTCGTCCGCTGCGGAAACGTTGCCCACGTCACCACTCATTTTCCCACTTCTCTTGTATCGAGTTTTATCGGTATCAGAGAGCCGATCCCAAAGTGGTGCCCAAGGCGACATGGGCATCCCCCGGAAAGCCCTTACCGTCCCAAGAATCGGGTGCTCCGGGAACTGAAAGCGATAGTGCCGCCCGACCATGGTGGGGAAAATTGAGGAGGGGCCGCTCACGGGCGTCGTCTGTACATCATACATGGCCAGGAGGGTGACGACGACGCCTATCTCCCCATCGGAAGGAACGGCGAGCAGATCGTCGGGTAGGCAATCGGCAGGCTTCCGCCTTACTAGATGGAACTCCGCGAAGACTTCGGGAGGGATACCCCCCAGGCCAACCTCCCAGAGTAGCCCCACCCAAGCCGCTCCCGTAACGAATGGGTTCAGGCTTGGGTAGAAAATATACTTTGCTGCCAGGCCAAAGAAAGTGCTGACAACGAAGAGAGGCGTTGAGACTGCGATATAGAACATGCATATTGGCCATAGGAGGAGAAATGGGGCGCATGGCACCCATAACAGCATGATCTCATACAATCTTACTTTTACCCCGAGAGATATACTCATGGATCTAGAGTAAAAGTGTTCGGGGTATTTGTCTGGGTCAGCCCACTTCAATAGTTTGTAAAGTATCGATACCGCAGGATAGCCAACGAACGCCACAATGCTTAGAAAGACCAATCTGCGGCGGACTGGGCCATTGTGACGGGGGCAATGGTTGCCTTAAACACAGGTGACGCTGCTAGCAGTCAAAGGAACGTTTTTTTGCGTAGCTACCCCCTAACCCCCCCGCGTTAACCTAGGCCTACTTCCTGCCCGTTAGTTACGGGCTAATACCAACTCTATGCCAGCACCTAAACAAGTGGCGGTAATGATTACGCCATGGGCGTCGCCGATAAGAGCAAGCGAGCTTAAAAATCCCAGAAGCAATACTATATAGACAGGTTAGCGGTCCTCTACGCGCGGTACCTAAGCGCAATAGCCCCTTCCCCGAAGGAAGGATCGAGATGCACTCGTCCAGCAGCGACTTGGCAAGGGCGGAACTTAGCTTATCCCTAAATGAACGGGAATGAAAGGGTCGATTCCACCGGTTGGGAAAGGGCGTCCGCACCATCACCTACGCCTCCCACGGCTTGTGAATCTGTTCTTCCCCGCCAATCAGACAAGATGGTCACCCTGGCCGCGTTGGGATGGATAGGGGCGGGAGATGATGGTTGGTTCTTTTGAATCATACACCTTCCTAAGCCGGTCAGAGAGCTCATGTTTACATTGAGGACTGGATGAGACCATATGCCGGCTATGTTGTATTGGTCTCGACTCGCAGGAAGCGGACATACGGAGCATCATGTGGACGCGAGCTAAGGATGCAATTGGAGGAAGTACGAGATAGCAGGTCGCTAGGAACGTCGCGGCGGAACAGTGGAATATGCATGACGTAAAGGGAGTCACATCGATATTAGTTATAGCTCAGCTAAAAATAGGAATGCCAAACGCTGCAGTCCTTTCCCGCGCGATAGCCACCGATATAAGGTTAGGGATGTCAGGTCCGGGCCGCCTCGCCTCCAGGAAATATATCACGTGGCGGAGCGTACTCTAGGTCCTTAGCCTTTCATTCGTTCGCGCATGCCTTGCCTGAATCTGCATCTAGGGCAAGAACAGGAGATGCAAGACCAAGGGGCTAGTGCTTTTGTTAACGGATCAGGTAGCAAAGGGGTTAATGCGAGACGAGGGCTTTTCTGATGGCGTGCATGATACTGAGCTGGCGGGCGAACGTCTGACTAACCTAGGGCTTTGTACCTTGGGGCAAGGGCTCTGTCCCGTAAGTTAGTGCTGCATCATGCATCCTGTCTGGACTTACCGATGCACACTGGTCCCCCTGGACTAGGAGCTGCTTCTGCGGGGGTAGCATCCCGGGCATTCAGTTCCCTGACTATAGTGTTATTTGTACTTGGTTCATGTCCTATAGACAAGCAAGATTTGGGTCTCCCAAATGGCGCTGTTGAGTGACGGCATGATTCTTCTGCCGTCAATCCCAGGCCGTCCTCCCTTCCACAATGCGCTCTGTTGATCACGCGCTTGAGATTCTGAGTCTGACTGGTCAGATATAGTCTGGTTTGCGAGAGGAAGACACGGGACATCATGCGTCTGCCTTAATAGGCAGCTTGTAACCTATTCGAACGACCAGTCAGAGATTCCCGCTACCCCTTACCCCTTTTAGATAGGACCTACGGAGCGAATTGCTCTAGTCGCACCTCGCGGAATTGAAGAGAAAGTGTAAGAAGGGTGGCGAGAATGCAGTGCTAGGTTATGGACATGCCTGTCTTCCGCTTTTGCCTTTCCTTCTAAAACCCCTTAGTTGCGTTCGTTACCCGGACCTGGCAGCAGGTGTTCGCCTGCTCCCTCGCCGGATAGAGACTCAGCGGAGGCCAGGCATATATAACGCAATGCCAGGAACTATAAAAGCCTGCTACGTCGTAACCCTTAGCTTGTTCGGGAGAGCGCGTCGATGACTCCTGCGGAGCTATATAGATGCGGGCCGGAAAAGGAATTGTAAGAGGCCGTCTAAGGGATAAGGGAAAACGAAAGACGATAAAGGGGGTAAAGGGGGTAGTATCGTTCTAAAATATCTAGGATAAAAACGGTACGTAGATAGAGACCTTGTTTTCCCTAAATAGGATAGCGTTAAGTAAAAACGGAAGCGAGGTAGGGACGGTTAACGTAAATTCCGTTTATACCGTAGAATCTGGAAAATACGGGGGGCGAGGCTATAGGGTAGGGGCGGCAAGGCTACCGAGGCGGGTAAGGCTGGCGGGGTTAGGGGCGAAGGTCGATCCGGTTGTCGTCAATATCCATTTCAATTTGATTGACAAGCCGGAACTGAAAAGGGCGAGGCTTGGTTAGCGCGCATAGCCTCGCGACGCTGTGGATAAACGTGCAGTTTTACTATTTATATAAAGGTCGCAAGAGTACGTGTATAAATGGAAGGCTTGAGAACATGGCTTTGCACGAAACTTGACGCCCGGCATTCATCTTCTCTTTTGGTTGACACACTCATCGAATTTCCTTCATCGCTAGTTCTAGAGACCGCCATGGGTACAATTCGCGCACCAGTGCCATGGCAGTATACCGTCAATGGCCCGACCAACCCTGACAACGAAGAGATTCGCGTATACATCGACAACTCCAACATATGGATTCAGGGACAAAAGACGTACGCTCAACATCGTCGCCAAGACGGCCCGCTGGATCCTACGTGGCGCTTCGACGTGGGCCACTTGAAGACGGTTCTCAAACAAGACTCCGACCTCCGCCCTGGTGAGCAGGAGTGGGATTTCAAGGTCAACCTTTACGGCTCCCAGCCGCCGCCGGTAGACACCGTGTGGTCGGCCATGAAGTCTCACGACGTAAAGGTCAGCACCTTCGCCAGGAGCTCATACACTGGGCGCGAGAAGCAGGTAGACGGCGAGATGATCGCCGACTCGGTGCACGACGCGACCAAGGCCTACTACCAGGGCGTGCCGACGGTCTTTATGATCCTCTCAGGAGATAGGGACATGTACAGCGCAGTCATGAAGATCGCAGACATGAAATTTGATGTACACGTGTGGGCGTAGAAGAACGCGCTTGCCAAGGTGTACCGGGACAACCCGCACAAGCGAATCAAGCTGCACTACCTGGACGACCACCTCGACGACATTGGCTTCTGCAACACGAAGTGGAATCTGGACGAAAGAATGATCGATCCGCACAGCACCGTCGTGTTTGACGTGTTCTCAAAGCTCGACGTGGTGCTTGACTTCGTGGCCAATTGTCGGGTCCCCGTGTATCGTTACGTGACGAAACATCGTGCGGGCGAATCCAACCCCGATGGTCTCATTATCCCAGCACGGGGGTTCTCCACTTTCGACGACAAGCAGAACCTGTTCGAGAGAGCGAAGGTGCACCTGGGGCACCACAATCTCCAGGTCATGGTGTTTCAGGAGTACAAGCAAATGTACTCCAAACACTCGAAAGTCGAGGTTGAGACATCAAGGAATTTCTATGAATTGCCCGGCGGAGCCGATACCATGGACGAGGAAGACACCGATCCTACGGACGGTGCCGGGAAAGACGCTGACGTGGCCACCCCCGTTCCCGGCTTGGGTGGTGCTTTGAAGTATAGGGAGGAAGATTTTACCGAAGTCAACTTTAACAAGAGACGCAAGGATGCGGTCAAAAAGCAGGAATTCAAAAGCCACAGGCGGTGCGACTTCCGCGTCTATTGCGAGAAAGAACTCGACTGCAACTGGTGGCATACTGACCAGAAGAAGGAGGAGTTCCGGAGGAGAGGACGGCGGAAGCCGAAGAAGTTCAAGCTCTGCCGTTTCGATGAGTGCCGCCGGCCGGTTTGTTTGTTTGCGCACGGGATGGAGGAGTTGTTCTGTCCCACTTGTGGCGGTACGGGAGTCGGGCATGCTATGCAGCAGTGTCCTGAAAGTGAACGGAACAAGCCGAGGCCTCACTATTGAAGTGACTTTTTTTACGCTTGTAAGGTTCCTGGATAAGCTGTGGACTGGAGGTTTTGTCGTCTCTAGTGGTGTTGTGTCTGCAGGCATGGAACGCTGCCTGCCCCTTTGTACGATTATTTCAATCAATACACTCGGTTTAATCAACACACGCTTTTAACACTGTCCGAATGGTTCCACGAGGACAACGGAGATTTCACAGTGTGTTTCCTAGCCACTGCGTGTACCCTAACCACACTATAAATGCGCCAATAACGAAGACGCCAAACCACCGAGTGAGTCCCCTGATCATCTGTGTCTTGGCAAACGCATCCACTGCTTTCGCATCATTGATCCGCGGGAACGGTATTCCCTCCGGGACCGGGACACCCAGCGCCTCGCAAAGAGGCTCCCACCCCTCCTTCACGTCGTACAAGACAAGCCGATCCTCCGGTACCACGTCCCGCAGCCACTGCTGGTGCCGCCGATACGTGATCCTCGTCGGACTGCGCCCTTCATCCCCGAACAGCAGCCCCCACTGGTACGCGATCTTGGCGATAAAATCCGGGAAATAGCGCATTGTCGGGAGCCAGAAGAGCACGAAGCGCAACATGCCGCCCGTCGTGTTGCCGGCGAGGCGCGCCATGCTCTCCTCCCACTGCTCCGGGTCGCGCGTCGTGCAGACGACCTTGGCGTCCGGGTACAGCTGCAGCAGCTCGGGCACGAGGCACAGGGCGGGCGCGTCGCAGACGGCAGCGTAACCATCGGTGAGGCGCCGGATGACCTCGAGGTTCGCGCGCCGGTTGGACTCGTCCCTGGGCGGCCACTGGGAGAGGAGGTCGATCCAGGCTTTTACTTCGTGTTCGGGCCCGATGGTGACTTGCGTGCCGCAGTGGTAGACGGGTCCGTCGAGGAGGAGGGATAGGGCATGGCTGAAGGAGGCGCTTCCGGTACGCGGGAGGCCGGCGCCGATGACTTTGATTTTGGCCCCGGGTTTGGGAGAGGAGTGTTGCTGTCCCATGTTGTGTGGTACGTGAACCGATAGAGATATGATGATTGAGGAGAACCTGGCCGAGGAGGGAAGTAGACTTTACAGAGGATTCCCAGTAGGGGGTTCGCTTACTAGTTACTCCGTAGGCTTAACTTTTGGCCGCCGATCGACAGTTTCAAATACCCGATTCACTCTTATCACTCGCACAGCCTGATAATTGTCGTTAGGTCTGACATCGCCGCCTATTGACCCTTACATAGACACTTGTAACTTGGACTGCTCGGATCTTTTTTTGGGTTGGATCTCGGGTCGACGAGGCAAATGACAAATGACTCGTCCCTTCGTTATGTTATTAAGGCGGTTGCGAAATCAAGGCATTAATGATACTGACTGTGTGATATCCATGGATAGCTGTTGATTCCACAGTCTGACTCATTTGACTACTTGCATCTTGGAACGGTAGGATATTATCCCTACTCCCCAGTGCACTTGTCGTATTAGACCTTTCATAGTATATAATTGGTTGAATTTCTCCGCAAATGTTTATAGTTGCAGTTGAAGTCAGTTAATTCCCATAAAGTGAAACCCCTCCACTTAATGGTTGGTGCTTTCAGCAAGTATCCACCCTCCCGCGTTTGCTGGTCTGTGTGTGGAAACTGAAGGATCATTTCCAGCCCCAATGAGATCGCGCCACCGCCTTACAACCCATGCAGCTGATTTCTCCGCATCAGAGGTGCAGGTTTTTATGCCACCTGAGTGCGACGAAGCCATTGTCATTGTCGAGCCCCCTTCCTCTTGATTTGGTTTTCGTGTTCCTCTACCCCCTTACTCCTTGCACGCTTCCCCCCCCATGGCTGACAATGACATTGTCGAACTCACCTCCAATATCGGCACATGGATCGCCGCCGCCGTCGCCATCGTCGCCCTGGTAGGCGTAGTCGGCCCATACCTAGCCCTCCAAGCCTCCCTAAGCGACCGCAACCGCGCCATGAACGCCGTGCAGGACTACTCCGGCAAGTACGTGACGCGCGGGTACCGCCTGACGCGCGGCCTGCGCGTGTTCCGCCGCATCCGCGTCCCCAACCTGGCGCCCTCGTACATCACCAACGAGCCGGAGACCACGTCCATAGTGCCGACGGCCGCGATCCGAGGCTTGTGGACGCTCCGTGGACGGGATTACCAGGATTTCAACACGGGGTGGGCGAAGCTGGCGGAACTGATCGAGGCGTACACCGCCTTTGATGCGGAAGGCGGCGGGGAGGAGGAGGAGCAGGCTGCAGTCGTCGTCGATCTCCGCGTGCCGAGGGACGGGACGCTCGAGGTCGTGAACAGCAGGACGGCGCTCGTCGTGAGCAAGAACTGGATCCTGCTCTTGGGCCTCTTGGGTCGTGCTGGGGAGAGGTCGGACAAGGGCGTGCTCTACAGATCGGGTATACGGCGCGACTCGTACGGCGAGCGCATCTTGATGAAGGACCTCAAGAAGTACTGGGACCAGCCGAAGTACAAAGCAGCTCGCGGGACCGGCATCCGCGGGCACCGGGCACGTCATCATCATCATTATCGTTTATCTCGTAGTCGAGAACGCCGTGGGAGTGAGTCGTCTGAAGCCAGCGACTCGAGCAGCGACCTCATTCATGACCGTCGATGGAATGCCTCGTCGTCTTCGACTTCGTCCGGCTCGGACTCTGACGAATCAAACGTCATGACCGTTCGACGAAATGCCTACGGGGAGTGGACCGTCGACAAGAGAGTGTGTCCCACATTATTCGGGATCACTGGGACGATACAGTCCCTGGGCAGGCAAAGGGGGTCGTGGAGCTACCTCTCGTCCGTATCCTTCGTGCCGCGCTCGGAGAAGGAGATGTTTGCCCCTCAGGGCCCCCGGGAGAAGCGCGACGTGACCTCCGCTGAGACGCTCTTCTGGCTAGCGCAAGGGTTCCTGCCGTGCGGTGTGGAAGCCGACGGCCGCCGCGTGGTAATTTCCCTCGAAGACCCGGATGATGATGGCGAGCACGAAGTAAACAAGGCGGTCTCCTCGATGACTCAAGAGGATATCCTCGAGATGGTATCCGTCTTCGACTTACAAGAGGCGGACGACATCCCCCTCTCGATCGGCAAAGCCCTGCGCTCCCTGGGACTCGCGGAGCCCAAGGTGCCCAAGGTGCTCCGCCTGCTGTCATACGATCGCGGCAGCGAGGTGGTGAAGAAGTTGACGTCCAACACGCGCCTCGCGGCCAACGTATCATCGTCGGCGTCGTCGTCGGAACCAGCCATGACCGTCTTCCGATCGACCGTCTCGCTCGCCGACCCGTATAACAGCAGGATGTGGGTGTTTCAGCGGAGCGCGCTGGAGAAGTGGGTGGGTGTTTTTCTCAGTCTCGAGTGGGATCCGTGGGGGTTCGTGGTCAGGAAGGACAAGTTCTTCACCACGCTGCTGGCGAGGGCGGCCGTCATCCTCCGCCACCAGAGGAAAATCTTTCGGCGCAAGGCCTTCTGGGAAGGGCTGGCGATGGGCCAGATGCCTCTCGCGGGGTTCAGACACGAGGTCAACACGGCGTTCAGCGCCGCGGTCCTGCGGGACCGGATCGCGCTCGACCAGGGTTTGTCCGCCTGCCTTGCGGGGTCGACTGTGCTCCCGCTGAAGTTGAGTCTGGGGGCGCTGTTCGTGCTGGACGACGGGTTTTGGAGAGAGGTGGATCGCGCTGTGAAACGGCTCGCGGCTCGGACGGGGCATGAGAAGCTGGAAGAGGCTCGCAGGGAGGCGGCGGACGAGGTAGCAGGCCTGGTGAAGAAGTTGAGGGTACTGGAGGAGAAGCATGCGGCGAAGATAGCTGAGGATGCGACGAGAACGACCCCCAGTGAAGCGAAGGTTGAAGACGGCGTTCGTGCACGACAAGGACGCACCCCGAACCCTGGTAAAGCTAATCGACGCGCGGAAAGTGACGGCATGGATTCGGACCATGAAGATTGGCAGTCGGGCTCTCGAGCCACCTCACCAGCAGCCTCTCAAAAGAGTCGCGAATGGGGGAAGCCCATCTGGACGCGCATGGCTTTGAAGCACGTGGATCCGGAAACGTTGACAGCTCTCCGCAAACCCTACTATGAGGACCTGGTATGTATATTCCCTGAGCTTCTCGAGGCTCCAATTCTCATTCGCTTCCTTTCCCCCCCCTCGCTTCTAACCCTTTTCGCCCATTTTCGGCCCCTTTTGTTTTGGCTGACCAAGCCCTTCTTAGGACAACAAATCCTTTGTGATTGTAAAGGAGCTGGTTCCGGAATGGGAGCAGGGTGTCCTGTGGGAGCACACTCGGATCTTGCGGAAACTACGCGAGTCAAGGGAGGCCGCTGCCGCGCTTGTTGCTAGCAGCCTAGAGTTTGAATACTCGTCTAAGCAGCTCACGTGGTGCAGAGACGAAGGGGGAGGAGAGAAAGAGGATAAGCTGACGTCCTGGTCGCTGGCCGGCGAGATGTTGCGGGTCTCCGGGACCGAGTCGGCCAAGACTGTGAGGATCGAAGAGGCGGATGTTCTGCTGATCGCGCTGTGGGTGGCGAATCGAGCTGCGATGTGGATTGGGTCGCTGGACTCGAAGCCGCTGTTGAACTTTGTTGAGTCGCTTGATCCATACGTTTATGTTCTCTGACTGTTGAACCACTGGCAGGTCTGAGACAGAGGGACTGGATCAATGATGGCTCGTACTTTACAAGTTGAACTACGTTTCAACTGTGAGCGCGCGATCTTACTTTGTACAGTCGCAAGTATTCGGTGACCCTGGCGCGTAGTAGAAATTCACTAAGAAATAGATGCGGTCCTTGATAATTACGGGGGAGAAGATATGATTGGTCTCTATCTTGAGTCGTAATGATAACTAAGGACAGGCCGCAGACCTCTCGACTAACCTCGTTAACCCACCACGTTTCCCTCGTGGTATGACAGCTTCTTCGTGGGCTAACGATTGAAGGATCACGATGTTAGTAGAAAGTGGTTCCAATATATGTATACATAGACCTGATTCGCCACTGCAGAATGGAACATGTTCCCTTATCCGTCCCTTTTATCGATCTCAAGGTGCAGCACATTTATCGAGCAAGACACTCAGAAATTGGAGTCATTTGGCCTCTAGTACAACTTGGATGTCTCCAACTGCAGAGCTCGCCGCTCGCTGGTAGAGGACTGTTTTTGCACCGGCAAGTCCACAGACAATCACCTGAACCGGTGTCCGTGGTCCAAGGCCCACTCAGCCAGTATATCCGGGTCTTCCTCCAGCCCCGCCTTGCATGCCACCAGCCACCTCCAGCGCTCCTCAGCCCGGTCAAACCTGCCCACCAGCTCCTGATACTGCTTCTCCATCGTGGGCCGCGACGCAGGGTCATGGTACTTCATGCACGCCTCCCACACGACAGCCCATTGCTCAATTCCCATCCTCAGCGAAGCCACGTCTTGGTAGCTCAAGACCGGCAGCCGTCTCCGGCTCGGGTGGAGACACGCGGTCCGCCTTGTAAAGGCCCGCACCTCTCTAGCGGCATGCCGATGCAGCTTAGACAGCTCTGGGATCCCACCACATGGATCCCAGGTCCTGACGAGAATCAGCGCAGACTCCTGCATGTCGTCGTCCAGGACGTCGGATATCCAGGAGAGAAGGTCCCGCGCCAGCGCCTCACGCCCGTGCGTCCTCGCGAAGCACTCGTTGCACCGCGCCTCGTCCAGAATATCTTGCGTCAGGAACCTGCCGCGGTACCTCGTTATGGAGCTCGGCAGTCTGTCTGTCGGATGCAAAAGGTGAATATGGAGCGCTCCCCCGATGCGGAATGCACGCCACTCCCGCCAGCGGCTGCACTGGCTGCAGCGGGCCGCGTACGCCCAGGTAATGTAGCGCGTAGAGTGGTTGACGCTCGTGAGGCCGCCCAGACCTTGCAGGCCGCTGCTCGCGAGTTTTCTGTGCTCGAGGTAGGAGGGGAATCCGGGGAACCACCGGGCCAGGAGGGAGTCGACGTGGAGTATGTGGCTCTCGACTGTAGGCGGTGAGGATGGAAGGAGGCTCCAGGGGGTTATGGGAAGCTGACCGCGGAGGTGATGGCACTCGAGGCACTTGCGCTGCATGCGCGTGTAGTCGGAAAGCTGCTCTCCTGGCCCTAGCTCGTCGAGTCCCTGGCTGGTCGTCGTGTTCCAGTTGTCAAGGGGGAAGGCAGTTTTTTCGCAATACTTCTTGACGACGGGGTCCTCGGCCACGTTATTGTCGTGCAGCACGACCGTACCGTATCCCGAAGCCACCCAAAACTCGTAGCTCCGTGGCCTCTCATTCTTTCCGCCCGGGTGGTCTACGCTGACACCGCTTCTGGCAGTTTCAGACCATGATGTCGGCTGGCCGGTGGGCTCCCAGGTACTCACAAACCACTCAAAGAGGCGAGTCCCCGACCTGGGTTTCCGAAGATGTACCGGAACCAAGGCGGTCGCCGGGTGAAGGTATACAAGGGGTAGGAGGCGCACGCAATCGGGACACGCCCAACGCATGTCGTTCACCCGCGGGTCGCCCCAAGGAGGGTCTGGAACTCTTCGGCCATCATCGAAGTGGATCTGCTCGGGCCCGCCGTGCTCTTGGGTGATCTCGAGGGCGAGGAGGCGCTCGGCAAAGTGGCGTTTCTGGGGGTTCACGAGGCGGCGGAAGTGGGTGCTCGTCTGGCTGACGGCGATGAGGGTGACGGGATCGAGGAGGCGGATGACGGCGCACTGAAGTTCTGTAGGCAGCGAGAGCAGGTCAAAGTTGGGCTCTGGATTGAGCTTTGAGGTTTGAGGTTTTTGAACTTCGGACACCTGTTTGCAGCGGACAGGATATGACTCCATGTTGCTTTCAGACCCAAGCCCTAGCACAAGAAGGCTGAGGACTCGGAGTGAGCACGGTAAGAGGGAGGGCGAAGTCTAGCGAGCACTGTGCTGTGACAGCGCGGGGTAGTTCTTGTCTTTTCAGAAATGGCAGGCACTGTGGATCATAGTGGATCCTGGTGCGGGACGAAGTGCGGGGAAATAAAACTGCAGGAAAGTACGGTGGACCAACACGGAGATATTGATGCAGGCACGAGGGTTGCTAGATTAAGTCCTGGGGCAGCCTTTACCTCTACCCTGCTGCTTCTATCTAGTGCAACGTCACCATGGGTTCTTCGCAGGGTGATACCATCTCCCAGACGGACTGGGCCTCGTTCGTTTCGAATCACATCGATAGTGTTAACCCCCACACGCGGTCCATCAACGACAAGGTAATATATGTTCTGGCAGTCTTACCCTCATCACGATATTCTGACTGTGTTGGTACCTAGATACACGCGAAGCCCGAGCTCGCTTACGAGGAGCACTTCGCCCATGCCGAGTTCGTGTCCACTCTCCAAACCCTCGGCTTCACCGTCACACCCCATGCCTACGGCGTCGAGACCGCCTTCTCCACCGAAGTCGGCACCGGTGGCCGCCTAGTCATCTTCAACGCCGAGTACGACGCCCTCCCCGGCATCGGCCACGCATGCGGCCACAACCTCATCGCGAGCTCCAGCTTTGCCGCCTTTCTCGGCGTCGCCGCCGCACTCAAAGAATCAGGCCTTCCCGGCCGCGTGAGACTCCTAGGCACCCCCGCTGAAGAAGGCGGCGGCGGGAAGCTCAAGCTCATCGATGCGGGCGCGTACAAGGACGCCTCGGCCTCGCTCATGATCCACCCGGGCGCCGGATACCTCCTCCCCTCGCCGAAGACTACGGGCGTGGCCCACGTGCGCATGCTCGCCAATGTCAAGGTCCGGGTGTACTTTACGGGACGCGAGGCCCACTCCGCCATTGAGCCGTGGAACGGGGTCAACGCGCTCGACGCCGTGTGTCTCAGCTACAACGCCATCTCCATGCTCCGGCAGCAGATCCGTCCCGTGGAGCGCATCCACGGCGTGTTCCGCGAGGCGGGCGACCGGCCCAACGTCGTGCCCGCGAGCTGCTGCGTGGAATACTATGTCCGGAGCGATACGAGGGCCAACGCCGAGGCCTTGTGGCAGCGTGTGCTCAAGTGCTTTG
>JAXQGT010000149.1:0-15514 GCA_037040375.1 Basipetospora sp. M8501
TTTGTTGTATTCGGACATTGTGTTAGGATTTTGGAGGCCACTCTGTAGATATCTCATTTCTGAAAGACCGAAAGATAGGCATGCGAGGGTATACGAACTTTTGACATCTTCAGTCGCATTGTCACCCGACCACATGACACATACTATGATCCTATTCTTATATTCTCGTTTACATCAAGCTCTTGTTTAGGACCACCAGTGGGATAACCCAAGTTTTGGCCCCGGGGCTCGGCTTCCAGTGATATCCCACCGCCCTCACCAGCACGACCCTGTAACCTTGCCTCTCATACCATTCTTGGTTTGACGAGAGCTTCTGACACGATGTTAGATATATTCTGAGAATCCAGCTGAGCTCCTCGAAGCGGCCACGGCGTCCCTGCCCTGCATTTTCTTTATGTTGAGCATCGTCATCACTTACCAGAGAATACTTCAGCCCCACATCATCAAGCGTCTTTCTCAAGTGCTCCTCCTCCTCAGCCCGGAACGACTTAGACGTCGTCTCCAGCGCCGCCATCCTTGCGCACAGCGGCTGCTCCATGGCCAGTCTCTCGACCTGCCTCATCACGGACCCGCCCAAACCCCGTTTTTGCAGGGCACCTGTGATGTACAGCGAGGTCACCCACGCGACGTGCTCCGGTGAGACGCCCAGCTCCAGCTCCGGGTCGATGTCCGGGCGACGCTCGAGCGCGATGTGGCCGACGGGGATGAAGGTCTCGCCTGTGGGGACACGCCCGGCGCCGAAGATGGACCCGGCGTCGTCCTTGAGGGGTGTGCTCTCCTTGTTACATGCGTCAGCTGTA
The DNA here is from genome assembly GCA_037040375.1 of Basipetospora sp. M8501. NCBI lineage: Eukaryota > Fungi > Ascomycota > Sordariomycetes > Microascales > Basipetospora > Basipetospora sp. M8501. The sequence goes on from JAXQGT010000149.1 coordinate 801, forward strand.
AGATCCGGGAGAATCATGAACTTGGGTTCGCAGGGCTAGGGGTGGGGCAACCTACCCCAGGATAGAGGGAGAGGTGCACATCGAGCCACGTCCGCCAGTCACTTTGTTCTTCGTTAAGGACCTAACATAGAGGTAAGATCAGTCGCAAAATCCTAGAGCTAACAGGCTTCGAGTGAAAGGAGGGTTTCAACAGCCACGGCTACAGGACAACCGACTTACAATCCAGTACATTCCCCTCCTGCCCTCGTCGTGCCTCCGCCTCCACCGTTCCACTTCATCCTCATCCCACCCACACGCGAGACGCTGCTGGCGCAGCCTATCAGTGTGGGAATCGCACGCAGAATCGAAGGGGATGAGCCGGGTCTTCTCAGTTAGTCTTGTCTCCATGGTGCAAAGAGGCCAGCCGTGGCTTGGATTTTATTTATTGAGTGTTAGTTCTTTTCCCCGAGTGTGGCTGGTCACCATGGGCGCTCAAGTCTTGTATCCTTTGAGTCACTCCTTGTAGCAAGAAGACCGGTGTTGCTAATGACGGATGTGATGGGCAGTTGGCGGCCAAGGGCAGTTCCTGTGCGAGTGATGTCAGTCAGGAAGCTCATCAAGCGGATTGCGAGCTGATTGAGTTTATTCCATGTAGTATCACCAGGTTGGGGCCGGGTGCCGGAACTTTAAGAAGGTCCCTTTTATGGTCTGCTCCCAAGGCCCGAACCTAGCTGATACGCGACGGCATAGACGGACGCCCTTGCCGCCGACCATCCTTGCTGGATCTTGCATCTTGATGCAAAATGTCACAGATTCTGGTGCATTCCCAGCCCTCGTAAACGACGCAACATTCAAAAGTGCCTGCCTACCAGCAATCCACGCTGGGTGACTTGGAAGAGTTGTCACTCACAGCATCTGACTGGCTGAGGGTTATTCCAGTCTAGGTGCAGAAAGGTTGACTCGACTGCCAACACCATAAATTGATGACATTAATTCTTCGAGGGCTTTTCCCCATTTTAAGCTTCCTTCGCTGCCTACCTACGTCAAATGCTTCTATACGACCAGACTGCAAGGAGAATACTTACAGTAACCTATGTTCCAGATCCATCCATCGTCCGTCCGTCCGTCGTATCCCCATTCCCGTTCCCGGCTTCCTCCATCCTCGTCGGGTCGGAGCTTCCCCCCCGTACGCCCTTCCATTGACATGTCCCGGCGGCACTGTGTTACAGACGCACAGCCACGCCGTTGGTCCCAAGCGCAGGGCGCAGGTGTCCCGTTCCCGCATCGGGCAGACCCGCTCGTGCAACCACGTCGGATTATCCTTCCCTCCTGTAGCCCCCTTGACGCACACACCTTTGACCCTACATTGTAGTAGGTCATGAAGATGATTTGCTCGTCATCCAACCCCTAAGTCTTCTATGCCCTTCAACACATACCCACCCTCCGTACCTTCCTCGCGTCTAGCCCGAAAACCGGAACCGTTCCGCACCGAGTTCGCCCAACCCACCCCTGGGCGCAACATTCCTCCTCCTGTAACTATTCGTGAAGTCCTGCAGCAGCGACCTGACCTGCCTGACGTTGTTCGCGTCCTGTGACCCCTGCAGCTTCTCCTTGATCTTCGCCATCAGCCTCGCCTGCTCGACGGGCGAGACAGTACCCTGCGGGAGCAGCTGGATCGTACGCTCCACCCACGTCGTCGTTTCCACAGGGAACAGTCGGAACATCTCTAGCAACACACCGCTCCCGTCCGCGAAGCAGTCCCGAGGGAACGTGAGCATCATACCCGCCATAATCTGCTTTACCAAATGTTCGCCCCGCGCGATGAGCAGACTATGCACCACATTCCGCAGCTGCGCTGCAACGTTGGCGGGGAGACCCTCGCCAGTGGCAGGGTTATCACCTCCGTAGGAGATGAGGTCTAGCAGGAAGTGAAGAGTCGCCGAGAGCGGGTCGCGCTGCTCAAGCTGCAGCGCATAGATGGCCGCCTCGAAAATGGGCGTGAGTAGCTCCGAAGGTACCAGCTTTTGAGGATAGTAGAGCAACGCGTCCACGAGCAGCCGGAAGAAATCTTCGATAACGTCGGGGAGCTCTTTGGGCTGCAAAGTCGCCATCTCTCGCAGGAAGGTCGTCGCCTGCGCCTCAAAAAACTGGTAGATGCTCTCCGTAATGCTGGGGTCGACATGCTCGCGGTCCTCTGAGAATTCGCGGAGTATCGCCGACGTCACCCAGAGGAAGCAGCCTTCTCTGGACGCCACGAATCCGCTGGCGAGCTTCTCTGCCATCGTTGGGAGGATAGGCGTCATGGCTGTCCTGTACGAGATGACCATATGGCGCCAGCAGCGACAGATCCGTTCGCAGATGGGAACAAAAGTGATGAACGTCTCTAGGATCTTGGCAAGAACAGGGAAGACCTCCTGCCAGTACTTGACTGCCGGGTTCTCGCCAGAAGTGGAGTAGGGCTTGACGTTTTGGACGAAAACAGTGATGAGCTGCACATGATCTATGAAACCTGGCGTTAGCCCCTTTTGCACTTTTTCACTATCCAATTCTCCAATGCACTTACCCGCAAGCGCCAGCTTCCCTTCGTCGTTCGTCGCCTTGTTCGCCTTGTCCATCAACCTTTCGACAAGAGGATCACAGTAGAGCTTGAGAAGCTTGTAGATTTCGCTATCAGGCTGGGCGGCGACAACACTGGCGACACCCTCCGTCATCTCTTCCTGGCTGAGCTCAGGAAGTTTGTCGAGAACCTGGTTGTAGAACGCGTGCAGCTCGAGGACCTGGCCGCTGAGCAGATCCTTGCAATCAGTGCAAAAGTATTTGATAGCCACTGCTGCCGCCCTGATGATCTCTTTGGACTGGGTATGGAAGGATGAAGTGATGTACTGGAACTGTCTTTCGAAGTACTCGGGGTGAGCAGCAGTCCACTCAGTGTACCTCCCTAGAACCATGATAGTAGCAAACAGGAGCTTTTCGTGACTGGGGATCTGGACAAGGAGGGGCATCAGTTGGGGAAGGATGATGTTCTCGTCCTTATCGACCATTCGTCCTAGAGCACGCATGGCGAATAAGGGTCCTTCGAGCTGCTGCCAGTTGGGTACCGAGGTGCCGGAGACCAGGCTCGCGTGGTTTTGCAGCCACAGCTTGATCGCGTTGAGGACCTTGGCGAGACATTCCGTCACACCCATGACCTCGCAGGCATCCTTGAGGGTGTCACCCATTTGATGCCTGAACTCCCTGAACTTTTCCTCCTGCTCCCTGTCTCCGTCGAAAAGGTCCTCCTCGTTTCCAGTCTCGCTTTTTGGGTACTCCAAGTGTGTCAGAAGAATGTCAACGAGCTTTGAGTAGACGTCAACCAACTCGACCCTAGCCTGGATGTACCGTTCAAGGACAAGATACTGCTTCAGCTGGTACCAGAACTCAAAGGTGTGCTCGATAACATCCCTATCGTTGTCCCGCGCCGCACATTCGAGAACGGCATCGACGAGTGGCCTGAATTGCTGCGGCTCACGAACAATGGCAATCACCCATGCATCCGCAGCGGTGGCGAAGAGTTTTGTAAAGGCCTTATATGTCTCGGTGTCCTCGTCCTCGGCAAGCTTTCGGATCCTAGGTTGCAGTTGGATGACTCGGGGGAATAATAGCTTGATCGTGTCAAGGTTGTCATCGACCTCGGCCGTATCCTTAAACACTGTGCACAGGCACTCGACTGCTTCCTGGACGGACGAGTCATGCTCAAGACCACCAAAAAGAACGTCGAGGAGGGGAGAGTTGACAACCGAGGCAACGGGAACTTCACGGAGCCAGGAGGTAATACACTCCATCAACTGAGGGTTCCGTGCGGCCGCAGCTAAATCTAGTGTCAGCAAATTAGGCGTCAAAGGAGATTGGAAGTTTACACGGGCGGATATGGCTTACGTGACGACTGGGCGTAGTTGATGAGGAGCTGTATCACTTGATCCGCATTTCCTCCCAGAAGTTCCGAGGTTCGCTGGTTGAGTTCTTCTTCCTGTTACCGTGGTATTAGATTCTGATATTCGTGGATAGCAGGCCCGCGCTGACGGAGCGTCGAACAAAGAACGGTCCGTCGAATGTTGGTTCGGTCCACGTACAGTCAAGGTGATCTTTCGGCCTTCCATTACTTCTTCCGGGAGGACACGAAGGAAGTCGAGGATAGAGGCGTGGCTCTCGACATTGTCGCCAAGAGCTGAAACCACGGTGGGGAGCACATCCTTCCAGTCTTTCATCTGTATGGCCAGTACCGCCAGGCACACGCAAAGCTGGACTCGGATCGGCTTTGGTCCGGATGAGAAGTGCTTAAGCAGAAGGAGAACTTGTTGCTGCAGGGCGGGCAACTCAGCCTCGGATACTTGCGTCGATAGGTCATACGTTATCTGGAGTAGGTAAACTGTCAGTAGGGCGTGCGTCCTGGGGCTGCAAGGGGGTCACCGACCTTGCCCCGTAACGTGATAGCGGCAAACAGCTTGGTCTCCGCGTCTGCGTCAGACTGGAGCAGCCCGATTACTGTAGCCCATGAGCTCTTCTGTTTGCCCGTTAGCAGACTGCAAGCGAGAAGAAGCGCAAAGCAGCAGTGGGGTGTTGGGAAGACCGAACCGATTTCTGGAAGCGCTCGAGGAACTCGTGAGCGCGCTTCTTCGTCTCCTGCTCCGAGCCCCGCATCGTCGCAAGGGCGGCGAGAACTTCTGCAGGCGCATAGGCCTCTTGTGAGCCGCTGGTGGCCATAATATTTCAGGATCGGGTTCTGGCACTGGAGGAAATGGCGGATGGGTTGCTATGAGATATAGAAAGATGGTCGGACACCGCAAGGCGGCCCTTGAGCGGCGGAGGAGAGCAGCGTTCCAGAAAGTGGTGCTGGTAGTGGGGAAGGCGCCGGCAAAACTAGGAAACACAAACAACGGCCCAATAGTCGGCGCGGCAATGTCCTGCTGTGTTGTGTTGAACGATACGAAAGTCTCGATACCTCCAGCGATCGGTGTCAGTACTTCGAATGATCAAGTCTTTGGACTAAGCTCTCGAGGGGGGGCGGTTGGTGATGCTGGACTAGATTAGCTTCGTGCGTCAATCCAACATTTCTTTTGGTTACCCAGCGTCGGCGGGGTCCCAAAGCAAGCACAGGCCGTTGCGTTGCCACAGGCTTCCACGACGGTGGGACTTGGCTTCTATGCCTTCGCGGACAAACTTTCTTCCGGGGCCCCTCCCCCACAGGTATATGCTCCGACAGACACATGATAACTTACCCGATCACACTCACAGCGCGACAGTTACACAGCAATCAACGTCTAAAGCGCAATCCTAACAGCCTCTTTCCATATTTGTCTCATATTATAAATTCATGTTAAATTTTTGGATAATTATGTCTGAGCACTGTATTGTTGAATAGCTTGTGACCTGGGACAGCCGCTTAGTTAGGTGATTTAGGTCCACAAATGCACTACCTAAGCTCTAGCGATCGCCGAACTCCGCTCTCGTCAGTTTGATCTCTCCATCTCCGAGGATGACACCGTGCGGTGGCTCGTCAAGAGGGCCAACCGGAATCATATCGTCCTCGGGATGTCGGAGGAACTGCTCCTTCAAAGCAAGGCCGTAGAACAGTACAGGTGTCTTCCCGGTCCTGTCCTTCGGCCCATATAAGCGAGAATACCGCGCGATGAAGAAATCGTAGAAGCCCCTGCCGTGCCCAAGCCGCCGGATATGCCCCGTCACCTCGTCGTAGTCAAACGCCACCCCAGGCATGAGTACAAGGTCCAGGCCCTGTGAGTCAGGAGGCTTCTGATTCGGGTTTATACCAAGGATGCGTATCCTCTCGTCGACAGTTGAAGGGTCTATGCTGGGAATACCCCATCGGTCCCGTTTCAGCGATTCGTAGTCGGATATTCCTTTTAGCTGGACCATGTCCATGACCTTCGGAGGCGAGTCTATGATGCCCAGAGGTGTCTTGTGCAAGAACGGTACGAAGACTTGCTTTCCGCTGGAGATGGCGTCACGCACTATTGCATCTGTCTGGATCTCGCCTCCCGGCATCGACAAGTAAACACTGATGCGCTGCGCATCTTTGTAGGGCTGGAATGTTTTGAGGGCCTCGAAGATGATACGACCTGGTTTCACTGTTAGAATGCGGAAGTCTCATATCGAGGTGTTTGACAAAGTCTAGAAAGTCTCACTCTGGGCTGCTGCGGAATCATGGGAGACTGTCGCAAGCTTCTCCTTCACCAGCACCCGGAGGCGTTGCTTGGCGGTTATCAAGGGAGCGGCCATTTGCCTGCGTGCAATCACAACTGCAAAGGCGACGCCTGTTGAAAATGCGTGGCAGGGTCTGCTCAGGAGCGAAGGGCTTGGATAGGTGAGAACCCGGTTCCTCTGGGATGCCCACATGCAACTGTTGTTATGACAATCAGGAGAATTCAAGTTGCAATCATGACCCTGTTCCGTAACCACCGCTTCAGCCTTCGCCAATACTTCCAGTGGAGTTTCGCGAGTCTCGGAATCCCACATGCGGGGTTTTGTCCACTCGGTTACGGTAGCGACTGGACACCAGCTCCAATTATCAGATTTCCAATGTGGTATGAACTTCACAAGCAAGACCCTCTTACGTTTACTTAGTAGGGAGTTTCTCAAGTCATTGTACAAATCTTTGGTATGAGAGCTACTGGCTTTCACTTCTGACTCACTTGAACGGACAATCTCTACAGAGTATGGTAGTCATTTATGTTACGTTCTCTGCACAAAGTCTTCAGGACTCCTGTACATCTCTGCGAATTTTCCCGCGGATGTGCTGTGCCCAGTGCAGTTTCGACAGTCCATGAGGACTACGACAGCTGAGGGGAATTTACGTCTGGGAACCCGAAAAAAAAAACCGGGAAGTAAGTACACTGCGAATGTGTGTGATTGCACACAGCTCGAGTGTACCTGGTAATTACTATTGCCCGCACCTCAGGTCCTCTGCTCATGAGAGTTGAAGGCTTGATATGGATAATTGTTTTCTGTAGGCTGGTAGTCCTCTAAAATCTCAATTATGTGAATATGTCTTCGGAATCATGGGTCGGAACTCAACTTACTGATCTTCCTTGAATGGAGCTTTTCGCAGTCACGATCCAGCTCAAAAGTGGCACCAATCGGTCGAAGTCAGTCCACGCCTGTGGGTGGTTCCGTCCTATGCAATAGCACGTGCAGCATATTCCATAAACGGTGCGAGTATCCGAAATCAGTGGCAAGCCGTGTTCAATCATGTTGCTACATAGCTACCTAGCGTGCACCTAGTAATAATGCACCCCCTGCAATAAGCCACTCCGCCATCCATGCCAGAGAAAAAAATAAAACCGATTGCATCCTCAAATCCTCTCTCGTACAAGTCCAACGAAGCCAACCTCGGGCTCGGTCGATCCTTCGACTTCTATATCATCATGTAGTGGGCATATCCATCGTCGTCAGCTATCGCCGTCAATCCATCAGCTCCAGCCTTGGAGCTTGCTGCATATCCACCAGACTACCTAAACACAGTCGACCTCGAGTGGTAACGCCCGGACCTGCTTAAAACCTAGTAATTCTACCCCGAGCCGGCCCGCCATTGTCCCGTTCCAGATAACCAACCATCCACCATTATTATTATCAATCTACAACCCCACGCTTCATGTGGGAGCAGGTCATTTTGGAATCCTGAATCCCATCTCTACCCGCATGCCGCAGTAGCAGTGTTGCACTGACGTCGTACCACATCCACCCTACACGTCCTGCAAACCCTGGGATCTTCACCTGGCCTTAGTAGCTTTGGCTGCCTATACACCCTGCAGAATAAGGATGAGGAAGCCGGTTTTCGCCTGCTAAATGTGTCAGTTCTTCCTCCCGTAGCCACCCAGGTCGTTAACAGTCCTAGGAGGTCGGGGGTCCCCCACTCCTGCACCGCCTTTTCGATGCACCTGCGCCCACATTAGCACTCCACTGCCAGGTACTATGTATTGACTTGATGAATCTAGGCCTCCACCTGCTCACGCCCCCCTCCGAAGCGCCCCGCCTCCGTCACGACGCTCGCCGCTAGCAATATGTTCTCACACCCGAGGAGGCAGGATAGCAGTAATCATCCCGACCAGTCAAGCACTAGTCCCCCTCCTCTCAAACCCCACCCTGGGGACGTCGCTCTTCGACCTCTTCTAAGAGAAAGCTCCTCCGTCTCATCCCTTCGCGATACTGGAGTAGAAGTCGACGGCCAGGTACACCGGCCCACCCCCGGCGAGATCACGGCGACAAGCGCTGAACCCGAAACGCCGAGCCGACCGTTTTCTAGTCATGACCTCGACAACCCGTGGAGTACCTTCCCATACGATATGCCGTCGAATTTTCTTGCCCGAGACCCGGCTTCGGGTACCCAGAGAGCACCCTTTCTGCGGCCCAGCGCCCGAGGCGACCCCGTCTCGTATGGCTCTGTTCGTCCCAGCTTGAGTCGGACGGCCTCGTCAGCCACAGATGGTCTCGAAGTTGGCAGCCCCGTCGCGCTCGGCGATGTCGGCGACGGCCACCCTTCCGCGACGAGATCATCATCCATTCCCAGCACTCTGCGATCACAGATGCACTTGCCCAAGGCACTAGATAGCGCCGTGCTCGTGACAGGCCTGGAGGGTCGCTACGCCGTCGCCGATCCGTCCATATCTGCTGGCATGCTAGACGACGGGAAATCTGCTCATTCTAGTAGCGAGGCAGATCCCACCCATCGAGATGCCGGCAGCGAGGATGACCAGGACCCGATCGATGACACGGCCTACGTGGAGAACTCGCCTCACGACGTTGTGCGTGCCTCGGTTTCGCCGATAGATGACATTACGCTTTCTATCAACACCCCGAGGATGTGGGCTCTCTCCATACTTTTTTCTTTTCTTGGATCTTCTACCAACCTTTTCTTCTCCTTGAGATACCCGAGCGTTGCCATTACTCCAGTCATTGCATTGTTATTAGTTCACCCTTTAGGTCATATGTGGGATTACTTGCTGAAGCGAGAAGGTGACCCGAAATACGAGTTCGTGGACGGGGTCCGCCAGCGAGGTAAAAACGACATTGAGCATCGTCGTCGGACGAGATGGCACCGCATGCGGTTGTGGCTTTCTCAGGGGCGGTGGAACGAGAAGGAGCACACGTGCGTCTATGTCAGCAGCAACATTGCTTTCGGTTTCGCTTTTGCGACGGACGTTATTGTCGAGCAACACAAGTTCTACGGCCAGGAAGTAAGCATCCCATATCAGCTGCTCCTGACCCTCTCCACCCAGATGCTAGGATACACCTTTGCCGGCATTACTCGGCGCTTCCTAGTGCGCCCAAGCGGCATGATCTGGCCCGCAACCCTAATGTCTGCCGCCATGTTCTCGACCCTACACAAGGAAGAGAACAAGCCAGCCAACGGCTGGACGATGAGCAGATGGAAGTTCTTTCTTGTTGTGTGGCTGTCGGCCTTCCTCTTTTACTTCTTACCGGGCTTACTGTTCCCGGCTCTGAGCTATTTCAACGTCGTCACCTGGCCCGCTCCGGACAACGTTGTTCTTGCCAACCTCTTCGGTGTTGTATCGGGCCTCGGACTCTTCCCATTAACATTCGATTGGGCGCAAGTGACCTACATCGGGTCTCCGCTTCTCGTTCCCTTTTGGGCAGCCATGAACGTTGTTGGGGGATTGGTCATCGTCATGTGGATCATCGCGCCCCTCGCATACTACAGCAACGTCTTCTTCTCGTCCTATATGCCGATACTATCGGCTTCCGTGTTCGACAACACTGGCAAGATTTACGACGTGAGGAAGATCTTGACCCCGGACTTCCTTTTCGACAGAGAGTCGTATACTCAGTACAGCCGAGTATTCCTACCTATCACCTACGTCCTGAGCTACGGCGTCCAGTTTGCGGGACTGGCAGCCCTTCTGACGCACACCTTCTGCTGGTATGGTGGAGATATCTGGGCGACATGGAAGAGCGCCCTAAAGGAGGCGCGGGAAGGTGAGGCGCCCGCGTATGAGCCGCTTTCGGGTTCCGCAGACGATTCTTCGGGCGATGCAGACGGAAGCACCCCTCAAGAGGGACTGTCCAGACGAACATCTACCAATATGGAAGGTATGCTTGGCAAGGAGGATGTTCACGGACGTCTCATGAAGCGTTACAAGGATGCCCCAATCAGCTGGTATCTCATGACATTTGTGTCAATGACTGCCATCGGCATCTTCATCGTCGAATAGTGAGTATTGTACACTTGGATTCCGCAAACATCTCTACTTAACCTTTGTTCCTGGAGGCTCAGCGGCTGACCTATCGCATAGCTACCCCGTACATTTACCGTGGTATGGGCTTCTCCTCGCCCTCGCAATCTGCGCGATATTCTTCATACCGAACGGCATTATCATGGCCGTGACGAACCAGCACAGTAGCATCTATCTAATCTGCCAGCTCGTCTGCGGTACCGTCTTCCCAGGCCGCCCCATCGCCAATATGGTTTTCGTTACATACGGATACATATCGTCCGCGCAGGGCATCAAGTTCGCGTCGGACCTGAAACTCGGACACTATATGAAGATACCTCCGCGGATTCTCTTCATCGTGCAGATGGTGGCGACGCTGGTGTCCTCGTTTACCCAGATTGGCGTGTTGAACTGGATGTTCGTAAACGTACGTGGTCTCTGCACCCCGCAAGCGATCAACGGCTTCACCTGTCCCATCGCACGCGTCCACTTCAACGGTTCCATTCTCTGGGGGGTCGTGGGTCCCGCGGAGTTCTTTGGTCCGAATGCGCTCTACAAGTCGTTGGTGTGGTTCTTTCTCATTGGGGCTGTCTTACCCATCCCCGTATGGCTGTATAGCCGGAACAAGAAACATAGCCTGCTGCGAAAGGTCAACTTCCCGGTCATCTTCGGCACGATGAGCTGGATCCCGCCTGCTACGGGGCTCAACTTCTCCGTATGGGCCGTCGTGTGCTACATCTTCAACTACCTCGTCAAAAGACGCGCCAACGCCTGGTGGTCTAAGTACACCATGACCCTGAGCGCCGCGCTAGACTCCGGGCTCGCATTTGGCATCGTCGTGGTGTTCTTCGGGTTCATCTACCCGGGCTGGATGAAGGGGTTTAGCTGGTGGGGCACCGAGGTGTACAAGCAGGGCTGCGACTGGAAGGCCTGCGCGTACAAGACCGTGCCCGAAGGGTCTCGGTTCGGGCCCGACACTTGGTAGGACGGCTTATCTTGACCGGATTACTGTGTGGCAATACGCATGCCCTCTCTGCTTCAGCCAGAGCATCCGCAATGCTTCACGAAGCCTTCTACCGACTTGCTCTCTCATCTTTCCGGCCAACCTGCTATAAATACCATATCCGCCCTTGCTTGACACGATCAACGGTTTGGATACATCATCATCATCATCATCATAATCATCATATACATACATTAATACCACCCTCATCATCATATCTCAACACCACACCTATCATCTCAATCATCTTATACGCTCTAGCGTACATAATACCTACATTCCCAATGCGGGGACTCGTTTATATCAATAGACACTAGCATCATTGACATCAGCCATGGGCAAATCGCTTCATTCGGGGTAGCTGAGAGTTCCTGCCACTCGAGCCGTACACATCTGTAGTACTCGCCATTCGTCGGCTCTTACGTCAGTTTGGACAGACACTGCACCAACAACTTACGCAGTTGATATTATATGGAGCCTAAACAGGCTTCCGATCTGAAGGAATAATTGTCATAGAGTATCATTATCTAGATTCCGAAGGGAATAAAAAGCACCCTTGCTCCCAACGAAACACTACTCGTGCATCCTTTGCAAATAAGAAACATACGGTGAACACCTCCCCTCCCAAGAAAATCAGAAACCCAAGAATGATGAAGTCTACGCTTTCCTAACTGCCCAGTATCATGTCTGCCGCGCTTCAAGGAGGGGGGAAAGAGAGTAACCCGAAAAAGGGAGGGGGGAAAAAACTAATACATCAGAAAGACATAGAAGATAAAATAAATAAAAAATTGTATGAGGACAATACCCAATTGGGGCATGCATGGGGAAGGGCGGATTGCAAACGGCAAAACAAGGAAATCCCGTTTCTTCAGACACCAGAGCCGGCAGCATCAAGGCCTTCCCAGATTAACACAACGACATAATCGCTACCGGCGCGGTCCTCGTTCCTCCTGCCATCGGTGTACTCGCCGGGATCGCCTTTCCGCCTGACGTACGCCTGCCACACGGTTCCGGACTCGGGATCCGTGCGCGCATCGGCGAAGCGCCATATCCTCCTGCTTCCGGCCCATGTGACGACGGCCCACTCCTTGGGGTCCCGGCCGCCGTCGTCGTCCACGGCGAGGTTGGCGTTCATGGGGAGCATCGAGGAGGCGCGGGACGCGTAGTCCTTGTGCTTCACGGCGTCGCTGCCGAGCATGGCGGTGTCTTGGCCGTCCGGGTAGTGCGAGAGCGAGAAGCCATTGACCAGGACCCAGTTATCGGCGAACTGGTAGCGCTGGAGGAAGGTCGAGGGGTTGAGGAGGGGGTGCAGGGCAGTGGCCTTTCCGGGCTCGACGAGGTGGCGGTTGCGCGAGCGGTGGAGGGTCAGCGCGCTGATGCCTAGGTCGTAGTTGAAGAAGTAGTGGCCGTAGATCTCGTCGGAGGGCAGGTAGAAGCTGGGGAGGACGTGCATGGTGTAGTCGGTGTAGTTGGATACACAGTCGTAAAGGAGGTGGTCCCACTGGCTCGGGAGGCTGAGGCGGTAGCCGCCCTCGCTGGCGTCGTGGGCCTGGGAGCAAGGGAGCTGCGAGATCCTGACGGCGGCGGGGAGGGTGAGGAACACGGCGCCGCCACCAAACGTAACGGTCTCATCGGGGTCGGCGACCCAGTCGGCCCTCTCGCTCGGCATGCCGATGTAGTGCTCCTCAGAAGGGTCGTACTTGGAAATGCGCTTTAGCACTTGGGAGATGTCGGGGAAGAAGGTATCATCGTCGAGAATGGCAAGGTACTTCTTCTCCGACGAGTCGTCGAATCCCTTGGCCGATGTTCTTGCAATGAGCTGTTTGATGAGATCGAGGTACAGCACGGGGCTGTCGTCGGTCTCTTCCGTCGAGACCAATGCGTCGATGCCGACGGCATCAAGCTTGGACTTCACCTCGTCTACCTCCTCGTCACTCGCCTGCAGCAGGCTCAGGATGAGACTGGCACCGTTGGTCTTGCCCTCGCCGTTCGTCAGCCAGCGAGTCCAGTCGAGGATTATGGAATCGTTCGCTCGCGTGATCCGGTCGTACGAGGTCGAGATGCCAAAGAGCAGTTCCGAGGCATCGACGCTTTGTAGCTTCGGTCCGTTAGACACGGGCACCGGGATCGTATGCTCGGCCTGCAATCGCAGCGTTTCACTGCCCGCCTTCACGCCCCTGAACCCACCGTGCATAAAGGGTGTCTCGACTTGGGAGATGGTCGGTCTCGTGTCATTGAGATGGGGCTTCATCGTGACGGAGTAGTATCTGACATCGTTCGGGAGGCCGTGGGCTTCGACAACCTTGGCGAGCCAAGCAGCCTCGGCGGATGATGCCGACGACCCCGACGGTTGGAGGAGCTCGCCCCATGGGCGCGAAGTCTTGCCGTCGGTGTAGGCGTATATGCTCGGGAGGGGATTCGTCGTGGGCTTCGAAGATCGAGTGAGGAGGAAGACGGTCAAGAGTATAAGGGCGGCGACGGCGTGGACGGGGCGGATGCGCCGAGACGCGAAGCGGGAGAGGCAAGTCATTATTGATTGCGGAAGAGCAAAGAGCGATCTGTTGGCTAGCATGATGGGGTTCGTTGCGATGCAAAAAAAGAAGAGTGCAAGAAGACGGCGAAGAAGAGAAGAGAAGAATGCGGTAGCGAGCGTGGTAACTGTTTAGTAGTTCATTGAGGAAGATGGCGGCATCCAAGTAGGACAACTGGATTCATAGCATTAGGAGGGCAAGTGTAACGAGCCACGATGGCTCGGGATTGGAAAAGATTGAGGTGTAGTCTGATGGCCAGACTTGAGGCTCGATCGAGAGAGTTGCTGGTCTGTAGATGAAGGGACTGTGTCGCTGGAGAGGCTCCTAGAGGGATACGAGCAGTATTACTTTCGTACAATCTGCATGCGCGGGTTTCGTTCGAGGTGTAGGTTGTCCAAGCTAAGCACGAAGCAGGCTTGATGAAGTCAAGGTTGACAACGAACGCTAAGGTCGAGAAGTGGAGACGTCAGGAACAGAAGGAATCCGAGTGGAATTCGGGTCGAAATTTTCTTGCTTTTCTCTAAAAAAGAGAGTTGTGACACTTGGGTGGATCCGAGTAATAAGAATACGTTTTTTATTTTAGAATTCGAAGCTCCACGCTCCAGTGTCCTCTTGAACTTTTTAGTGATGAAATGATTGGGGGGTTTTGAAGCCTCTCCTGATCTGGAGTAGCTTCCACCGCGGGAGATCGGGTCAATCGCTGGCGGCATCGGAACACTGAGGTGACTGGACTGGGCACTGGACTCATCCACTGAGTGGAACTTGAGCCCGTCCAAATTGATGTCTCCATGCGCAGTACACACAGTGTCTCGTCAGGGTACATGTATTAATTGATAACACGGGTCTGGTAATAATATCAAATTGCGGCAAAGTGTACCAGTCGGCTAATAGCAGCACAGTGTGTTCCCATATCGCAAAGCTGTGCAGATTGTGTGCAGTCTAGTGCAGCCGAGACTATGTTTTTACCATGGAGAGTCA
>JAXQGT010000150.1:0-16688 GCA_037040375.1 Basipetospora sp. M8501
CCCAAGAAGATGACGTTGTCCGGGTCTCCCTGCTTGGTCTCGGCGAACACGTTCCACGTCTCGCGCTCCTCGAAGATGGAGTCGACAAGCAGCGAGACCTCGAGCTCCTCGCCGTTGGCGATGCTGGCCTTCCACTCCTGAGCCACTTCGAGCGGGATCATGGCGGTCGGGACGACGTCGAGTCTGTTCTCGGCGCCGAGGGTGGCGCCCTGGTAGGTGGTGCCAGGCTCATGGTTATAGAGGATGACGGCCACAGCGCCTTTCAGCTTGGCGAATCGCAGCTTGTCAGAGAGAGGGCAAACGCCTCGCTTGACGAGGGCAATCTTGCCCTCTGCGTCGATGTCGGCCCAGTTCTCCTCGGTGCACATGGAGCCTGGGTAATACAGCTGGGTTAGCGAACTTGCAGAAAGCAGACGGCCGGACCATCCTGTGTAAGTTCCGCCGTGGTGTAGGCATTGTCATTGCCAAAAGAAACTAACCATTTTCGTCGTCAACATGGGTATCAACGAGCTGCGCCGTGACGCCGCCTTCCGGCGTGGGGGGGTTGTATAGCAAAGTTATCGCATGAACAGCTTCGCCATCAGGCCCCGTGACGGATATCTCCCTCGTCTGCTCAAAGGTGTGGTTGAAGGCCTGGGTCCAGGTCTCAATAGCATCGCTGTAGGGCTCCAGTTCTTTCAGGATAAAGTCTACTGAGGCCTTGTAGCCAGGGAGACCAAAGGCGCGGTTCCCACCGTTCTCGCTGCCGATCTGGTCGAGAGCCTCAAGGTTCTTGCGGAGCCTGTGGTGCGGGTAGGTGTTAGATTGAACTTGCCGGATAACTACACCGAATCAAGCGCAACGTCCTGCTGAGCAAGCCGATCACTGTGAATACATACCCTTCGGTGGTGATGTCCGCCACGACTTTCTCCGAGGAGAACTTTGAATCGCAAGGTCCGGCGAGGCCTTCCCAGGCGAAGACGGCCGTTGAAAGAACCGCCGAGAGCTTCATTTTGCGAACCCGATAAACAAGACACTCTAGCGACAGACGAAGGCGGGCTTTAGGAGAGAGTCGGCGAACGGCTTCGCTTCAGAACAAAGGCAGAAGACGGGGAGTCAAGAAGTCGCGGGTAATACCATGGGAGCTTTAGGATGCCGATGGGGTTATATATTAGATTGATACCTCATATGGGTATGGATCCAATATGTGATAAGGTCCGCAATATGGGTAGTATGGCCTCGACATTGAAGATTGGGGATGTATTGCGCGATTGGCGTGCTGCTAATACTTCCTCTCCTGGTGTGTTCCAGTTATACGTCACTCTGGATATTACACTGACTGGGTTGGAACATCGTCCCTTCCATGCACCTGCCACCGAGGGAGGTGATACGTCCGTGAACCATCACCAAGACTGACGAGGGAGGAACTTGTGTCTCCCGTGCTCTGCGCATTCTGTTCAGGTCAATGCAGTTTGTTGATTGCACTAGCCAGTTGTGGTGAGATGGACACTGTAGTACGCGGGAAGCATTCACTCTTTGGGTAGGACCTGCCGTTTGTTGTAGTCGTCGAGAGATGGGGCGGTTGCGATCTGGGTCGGGTGAAATCAAACGGGAAGGTGCTATTGCAGTGCCCGGGGCTTTTTGCATCTGGCACGCGGCAAGTGTGAGGTCACCTTCACTCTACGAGTACCTCTATAACATCGGCGTCCTATACATGTACCTCAACTCAATGTTAGTTGGGGTCGGGTTATTATTTCTCAAGTAGTAGTATGTCGAGGCGAACCAACAAAGCTGATCCTGTGGCAACAGCAAGTCCCGGCGCGCTTCCACGCCCACCAAGAGCTCACGGCACGGAGGTATGTAAATTAGCGCCAATCGGAGTTGTGGTAGTCGGCGACTGCAACTGTACTGATTGATGTTAGTGGATGCCGATCGGCTTGGATCGCGGGGGCGAGTTAAAGCGATCGGGTTCGGTGATACGGCGCAGTTGCAGTGGCGCAAGGGTCAGGTCCCTGCTCTCACCGACTTCTTGGGTTGGTGGTTACAACAGCGCAGTCACGAACAGGCGGGAATACTTCGCATCAAGTGCTTTATATAAGGTGTCAATTTGACTGAAGGATTCATGGAACAACGGACTTTAAGTGGCCGATGTATTGATGACACTGAGGACGACAGCGTTTCGCATAACATGAACGCATCAACCCACCGGCCCAGGGCAATCTTCGCCATTATGCTCCCGGGACCAGCTTCTGGTATTCTCATGCGCTTGCTTTTGCTTGGAACCAGAGCTATATAAACCATTTGATTTTCTATATCTGGGTGTTCGTGCATGTCGAGCCCTTGCGCGGAGGTTGTTCAACCGCGTCTAATGAGGACCTAAAGTTGGGGGGGCCAGATCCGATCCTTCATCCTGGATCACTCAATCCGTCCAAGGCATGACCTGTCCGTCCTCCGGGTATTGCAAGCAATGTCTGTGGGTAGGCGGCTGACTACGAGGATAATCGCACCAGATATCCCCCGCGCTACACTGGGCTTCATAAAGAGGGCATCAGGATCTTCGTGTTATCCCTGGCATGATGACGACGGTGAACTACAGCTATGCAGAGCGGCTGCAAGAGAGTGGGCTCTTGCGGTGACGATGCCCGTCATCGACAACCAATCTTCGCCCGGCGCAAAAGCAACCCGTGCGCGTATTCGTCGACGCCAGGTCCTGCAACAAACCGGGAATCAATCCCAGGGTCGCGTCCCGGGTTGAAAACAACCCACACAACCAAGGTCGTCTCACTCGGCGATAGGTCAAGGCACCCGAGACCCAAGTGCCAGTCCAGCCCTTCTCCCGTAGCACGTCAATAGCACTCGGTCTCGTGTTCCTGCGCGAAGCGTATTTGGAGCATTACGGGTAATGATATGTGAAGTTCTGCCGGCAACCGAGGATTGTCGCCAGACTCTGAGATTGAACTGATATTAATAGCTCGTGCGACTCGGGATGAGAGACAGAGTAAGTACTCATGGCGGTGCGTGTGTGGTGCTGTGCGCGGGGTAAACGTGAAGCGGTACTTTCATCAAGGTTCTGAAACAGAGCGAACCAGGATTACACGCGACGGGTTGCGGTTGCCTGGGAAACCGGGCACCTCCTCCAGTTCCTCCCGTTTGCACATCAACAAGGATCCAGAACGCCAGTGCCCCAACCAATCGTTCCTGCTCGTCCCGTTTAATTGTAACACCACTCCACCACAAGCTCATTCATCCACTTGTTGATCTCTCGATGCCTGCTCACTGACTGCTCGTGCTGCCTTCAGTCGTCAACCCCACGACCGCATCGTCGACTTGTCTCAGTCCTAGTCTGTCAGAGCAGCAATCAGCAGACCGAAAACAAGCTACCTTATACACTTTCTCTCACTACTGGGGAAGCGACGAGCAACATCCCGATCACGAGCTCCCCTGATGCGATGCCTTCGACCTTGCACCTGCCGCGCTCTCGTGTTTTGACAACTGTTGTGCACTGGTACAAGACGGAACCTCAAAACTAAACATCAGAGCCCTAGTAGATATCGACAACTTGAAGCTGCCACTTCCTGCTTTTACTAAAGGCCGCGAGACATTCACCACGTACACTGCCCTCTACCACGACTGGTCGACACCGTGACGACAAAGCCTCGTTCTGACCCGGGCAGCGGCCGATTCGCCAGCGAAATGGACTCGTCCAAGATGGACACGAGTTACCTGTCTCAACAGGTGAATACCATCATCAACCAACTTCACGGCCTGTTCGACGAGATCGGCGTTCCCGAACATGACCGTGAGAACCGGGAGGCAGAGGTAAGTCCCAAGTCAACCGGAGCGCGACGAGGAGCTTCCACAACGCTAACAACAGCTAGCTCTTCTCTGCCCTCTCCGAAACCCTGAATAACCAGGTCCGCCGCGTAACAACAGAGAAGAATGACCTGATCGACGAAGCCCAAACCATCATCACCACCATCCGCCAGATGGAGGCGTCACTAGACGACTCAAGATCACGGCGCGATTGTCACGACGATGACGACCTACAGATCACCTTCCCCCTAAACCGGTGTTTACAATCGCTCAAGGAAAAGCATCTACAAATCAGTCGTCTCCACCGAGAGCGCTTTGAACAAGTCAAGAGTACGTTTCCAAACCCCTCCTTTAGAATATCCCCCGAGTTCCTAAAGGCTGACGGCAAGGACAGAACTTGTACAAGCCCTAGAGTCCTACTCCTCCCACCTCGAGCCCACTTTTGTCCGGCTCGCCCTCCCCCCGACTGCCCCTAATCAATCTATTCCTCCCAACTTCGACATTTCCCCTTCCTACGTCGACAAACTGGATAACGAGTTCACCCGAGTGTATGAAGAATACACGCGCCGCGTAGCTACCGTGAAGGCATTGTCAGAACACATCATCCAACTGTGGGCTGAACTTGGCACCCCCCAGGCGCAGACCGACGGCGCCATCGTCAAGTACTACCGCGACGCCCCCGAGCAGCTGGGCCTGCACGAGGAAGACATTGCGCGACTGCGATCCAAGAGGGACAAACTTGCCGACGAGAAGAAGAATCGCGAAAAGCGCCTCAAAGATCTTAAGTCCGCCGTTGACGCGCTCTGGCACAAGCTCGGTATCGACGAAAGGGAACAAAAGGCGTTCCTCAACGCGAACCGCGGATGCGGTGTCCGGCAGATCAACGAGTTCCAGGAAGAGCTGGCCCGACTCAACGAGTTGAAACACGAGAATCTCCATCTGTTCGTTGAAGACGCGAGGTGCAAGCTCCAGGAGCTCTGGGATGCTCTCTACTTTTCAGAAGATGAGATGCTCGAGTTCATGCCTGCATTTTCGGATGTGTATAGTGACGCGCTTCTCGAGGCCCACGAGCGGGAGATTGCACGTCTTGAAACCTTGCGGGAACAGCGCGGTCCTATCCTTGCGCTTGTCGACAAGCATAGGGGCCTCATCTCGGAGCAAAAAGAACTCCAAGCATCAGCAAAGGACGCATCCAGGCTTATGATGCGAGGCCAGAAGGGTGAGAGGCGTGATCCGGGCAAGCTTCTTCGTGAAGAGAAGATGCGGAAGAGGATCGCACGCGAACTCCCCAAGGTGTCGGCAGAGGTGCGCAAGATGCTGGAGCAATGGGAGGACGAATATGGGCGGCCGTTTCTGGTACATGGCGAGAGATATCTCGAGATTATGGAGGAGGACGAACCCAAACCCGCGGCTCCGGCAACACGGTCGAAGACGCCCGCAGGGCCTCCTGCGTCGGCTACCAGGGGAGCGAAGTCGGTACCCAGCCGGACGAACAGTGCTGCTGGACGCACGGCGGTGCCATCGCGAGCCATGACTAAGACACCGACGGCTTCTGCGCCGCCAAAGCGTGCTCAAGCAGCCAACCCCAAGGGTAGTCCGTCCCGGATTCCCGCCAGGGTGCCACTCGGTAACCTTAAGCACGGGAATAACTCTCCCGAGCGACGGCCCGAGTCGAGAGCAGGAGGCCCAGCACAGCCGACGCGGAACGCGCCATCTATTATGAGAGCGCCTCCTCCAAAGATGCGCGATTTGATGCCCCCACCGCCTCTCGAGACGCCATCTAACTCATACGGCTCGATTGTCCGGAACGTGGAGCCAGAGGATGTGTACGACGATGGCGCGACAGGCCAGCGTCAGAGCCGGCTCAATTCGGACCATTCCTACTTGCAACAGGAGCGACAGGAACGTCATGGATCCATTAGGCATCTCAATTCTTCAAACTACCCACCCGCTCCAGCACCTCGGCAAATATCTGGCACGTCACATACCTCGCACAGCTCAACACTGGTCTCCGGGTCGGAGAATTGGGAGACGTATGACGATAACAGCGAACCCGAAGAGGATGTGACGGATACATACTATGCCAAGGTGCGTGCGGCTCGGATCAAGCGGGTAGAGCCGGAGAGTGGACACGGTGCGTACGGCAGCCAGGTTAAGAGGCCACGCGGCATACCACCGAGCTCCCACGGGCATGGAAACCCCCATGTGGTTGACTGCGAAGGAAACCGCATTGTGTCAGCTAGCGAGTGGACGGACGAGAGTGCGTTTTGATGCCTCTGACGCGAAGTATGGAGTTCTGGTTCTCCGGCTACGGCGCGGAGCCCCAGAGTCACGGTTCGTGACTGGATTACTGCTCTTTACGCCCTTCATGATGACGGTCATTGCAGTCGTATTTCCATCCTTCTACCTCGAGCAAAGCGACGGTTCTCGGTCTCGGACGATTACACGATTACGCTTCATGAGCATCGGTCGGTGTTCACTCGCAGCGTCGTTTCTCCTTCCAATTTGCCCTCTTTTTTTTTGCATCTGGATGTGCGGTCCTAGGGGGATGATATCCTGGCGCGATATACCGGCCCCTTTACATTCTTAACTGTATTAATGTCCTATTTGTTGATCTACAACGCTGTTTTCGTTCAGCCTTGTTGTCCCTCAATTTTTATCGAACATGTCTTGTTTAGTTTTCGTTCCGCTGGGGATTGGTTGAGATGGCCAAGCCGCCCTGCTCAATGGAGAAGGAAGAAGCCGTGGATGAAAGCGTGTGGAGGAGGCTCGGCTGGGGGGATGTCCTCCTCTGGGCCTGGCGAGCAGGTAGTTGGAGAATTGTCGTTGGTAGGGCTGGACCTGTTTGTGCGTGAAAAAGGAGTGGAACGGGCGGAAGGATTATAGGGGAGGTTACTTGGCGTTCTGATCTCGTGCTCGAGCTTGAATCTGGTTGCGTCTGTTTACCTAGATTCTATATTCCTGATTAATACGGATAAGAATCTACCTGTTCGATCGCACCCGTTTGTCGCGACGAATGTCTTTGATCGGAGTCAGATCAAATGTGATGGGCATGTCGAATTCTAGAAAGAGTGGAAGAAGGATTGGATGGACGACGGTGGTGGGGGAGCTGGTCTTGTGAACCCCTGCTCATGTGTCCAAAAGCGTCATCGTGCAGGACAGGCCAATCCGCTGGTTCGGATGAGACAGGGGTTTAAATGAAGTGCATTGCAGCCTCAACCACCATGGACTTCATTTTGCATCCGCTACCCGCTGGATGGAGTGTCTCTCTCTTCAGACATCGACCTTGCATTTGTCCTCAAATTTCTACTGTGCTTTCTCCGGAGCTGCCACCACACAGAGCAAAGAATGAAAGGCTAAACACCCCCCCTTTTTGGCGCTGAGGCGCGTGTTCCGTGTGTTCCACGGGTTCCGATATCCCGAGAAACAAGCCCCCGCCCCCCCCTTTTTTTTCCCTTTCCCAGTCGAGAAGAACATTACTTCCGTGCCTCAGTTCGTTCTAGCGGCAATGGCAAACCGGCCGCACTCAGCGACTGGGTCGTCGTCCGCGGCCTCGTCATCTCACGTCGGCCCGGGGAGTAGTAATACTGCGGCTCCTATCGCGCCCGCTCTTCAAGGCGCGCTTTTAGCGTTCAACAAGGCGAAGGCACCGACGCCGCCAAAGCAGAAACCGCACACTAGTACTACTGCAGCCACGGCCGCCGCCGATAAGGATGCAGAGCCGCTGCGGAGCCAGGCGGGCACGTATCTTTCCCGGAACTCGTCCCGCGCATCCTCCTTCTCTCGGGAGCAGCAACAGCCCGGGAGGCCAGACCAAACTGTCGGGCGCACTGGGTGGTCCCACGCAGTACGATCCGGCCCGAGTCCCGCGCACACTGGTACAGGTGTAGGCGCCGGCGGACTGGCCCCTTTCAGCACGGGATCGAGCACAACGGCGGAGGAGAGGAGGAGGAGCACGTCGTTCATTGCGGCCACGCTGGCGCACAGCCGGTCTACCTCGCCCGTCGCCCGGCCGGTGAGCCCCGCGCGGACGGGAGCTTCCGGGGTCCAGCAGCAGCGGTCTAGGCCCTTGTCCGTGTCCGTGCTGGATGCGGCGGTGTCTCCTGCAAAGACGAGCGGGGCGCTAGAGAGGACGGATACTACGGCGCTGAGGCCCGCTGCTGCGCTTATTTCCATGTTCGAGGGCGGTGACCGAGGCGGGGACCCTGTCAAGGTTGACCGGAGACCTCACGAGGACCGCGTATCATCGCCTGTAACACCACGCGAGGCGGAGAGGGGACGGGCTCTGAGATTGCGGGCAGACGAGACGCCAGTGCTGCTGAGGGCCGGAAGGGCCGAGAGCCCTGCGCTGGTGGCGGCTTTGCAGGCCGGCAGTCTGGCTGGAGGGTCACCTCTCCCATCTAGAAGCCTCTCTTCTGCTCAGAACACCCGGCCACCGGTTGACCAACGACGCGTCGGGGAGCCGCCCACGCCGCCCAAGCCCCGGAAGAGCGCCGCCCACATCGCCGCCCTCAACTCCAGTCGCTCCTCACCCTCGACCCCAGGCAAAATCACCTCATCATCCTCCCCAGTACCAACTTCTTCAACTGCTGTCGCCCCGACCCCCTCCCTACCCCCTTTACCCGGACCTCAGCAACTGAGGAGGCAGGTCACATCAACAACAGCTTCCTCTTCCAACGACACATTCGTCTCCGCCTCCTCCGCGCCTACATACCGCTCCCCACCACCCTCCCCGACTGCATTTCGACCACGCCTCCCCCAACCAGCAGCAGCCTTATCATCCCCCAAACCCACCCCGTCCCCATCTCCCACGCGAAAACCAGCCACGCCGCGTCACCCCCGCCCAATCTCCACCCTCCCCCTGACGCCCCTCAGCGACGCGATCCTAGCTTCTAACCTCGCCACGCGCCTCACCCCACATACCCCCGGCGAGACCCTGCCTCCCGCCCCTACTTCTTCCAGGCCCGCTCCATCGCCGCGGATACTCTCGACGTTACGCCCAGAAGAACCCCGCCACTCCCACAACCATCATCAGAACTCACGCGACAAGCGGGACCATCACCATGACGACCATGCAGATGACGCAGAGAAAAAGAGGCACAGGAGAAGGAGGAGACGGAGAACCGGTCTACGCGGCAAGAGACACGCCCACAACGAGGGCGCCAGACGTCGCTGGCGGGACGTCATCACCGAGGCCCAGCGGCGTCGATACGAGGCCGTCTGGGCCAGTAATAGGGACGTGCTCCTGCACCTCGACACGCGCCTCCACAACCACCATCCCGGCGCCGGCAGGACCAACAACAACAACGACGACGGCAGCGGCGGCGGCGGCGGGGAGAAGGGATACGTGCTCAACGTGGTCGTCCGCGCCCTCTGGCGCCGGAGCAGACTTCCCGACGACGAGCTCGAGGAGGTCTGGGCCCTGGTCGACAGGACAGGCCGCGGGGCGCTGGCGAGGCGGGAGTTCGTGGTGGGTATGTGGCTCGTGGACCAGAGGCTGCGCGGGCGGAAGATCCCTGCTAGAGTGAGCGAGAGCGTGTGGGACAGCGCTGGGGGTATGGTTGTGAGGTGAGAGAGGGGTGGGGGCAGGGCTCCCTGTTGCTCCTCGAGAGAAGTTATTCGGTGTTTTTTTTTTCTTCGTCCTTTTTTCTTTAGGCGATTTGCATTGCAGTTGCGATTGTATCGGCCCATATCATAGAGCGTGTCACGCATCATTGCAAGCCTCTCTCTTTGTTGAATGTCGCCGACTCGACGGAGTAGTAAAGGTCGATCGTTTGGGAAACGTCGAGATATATATTACTGCCTTAGAACCTACATGTATATAGTAAAAGAGACCAATATTAAATACCACATGCACCATAAAGTGCTTAATACTATTCGACCTCAACCTCCCAACCCCTTTGGCGTGGCATAGCTACACAAGAAAGCCCCGAATCGTCTGGAGGAGCCAGCCGGTAGCCTTTGCGATCATACAAAGGAGGACAATGAATAGGACCGTGCCCCTTGGATTTTCCTTGAGAACCCTGACCGTGTGGCGGATCTCGCCCTCTTTGCGAACAGGCTCTGCTGCTCGGCCCTCACCTCCATACCTAGCAAGCAGCTCGCTCACGTCCTTCCTGCAGCTTAGCTATCATGTCGTTGGCGTTCCCATCGTCGCGTAGGGCGCTAAAGGAAACACGAGTAGAGTTGCCCGCTTCACTGGCCGTTTTGGAGGCACTCGTAGTCTTGGCTTCTGCCCCTTTCTTTTCCGGGGCTCCTGTGGTTTTGGCTTTTCGGTTGCAGTGCCTTCACCCAACTCGACAGCGCTGGCGCCGAGGAAAAGATCCGTTGCCCTTATTTTGCAGATCACTCGAATGGAAGGGTGAGGATCGTTATATATATTTAAACAGTCTAGAGGAGCGTCACGGCATTATCAGAGCCCTTCTGAAGCCTCCTTTCCACACAGAGCCCAAACTAACCTTGGTTTGGCGTTCGTAGGAGGAGGGGGGGATATATATGTAGGAGGGCCTGATTCGTTGGCAGAAAGACGGACGTGGACACTCTATTCGAAAGTGATTCCTCACGAGCGTACGCTGAGAAAATACGTTAGTAGTACTCTTGATGCTCGCTTTGGACTGCCTTCCCATGGTAACTTACAGAACAGAACGACAGTACCTTTCAGCATGGCACGCACACCTTGATCAAGCTTCGAGGGAAGAGGAAGGTTCAGATCAGGGCTATGGCCGGTATAGAGTATTTATAAATATTTTCCTTGTAATGGATGGGTGTGCCTTCTAGGTTTGAAGGCTGTATAAATTGAACATGACCCTTAAAAGACAGGCTATCACAACAAAACACGGCATTGTGATCGCAGTTGCCCAGCTTGCTACAGCACGCACTGGCAAAGACACCAGCATGGATAGGGAAGGAGCACCCTGACCAGGCACTTCGCCGCCACCCAATGAGTACGTACTCATTCCTAGTCCCAACTGCACCAGCGTTACACGTTAATGTACACATGCACTACCCTATTCACTGTAGAGACCTACAGTAAGTGCCCATCATCACACTCAAAATAACAGAACCTTCAGTCTCCATAGGCTTCACTAGGGCGTGACCTGTATTATTGAATTGATGTCAGCTTGACAGAGCGTTTCTAGCGAGTATCTCTAGCTGCTACCGAGCCCGACATTGTGCACTCTCTCCAGTCATGGGCACTCCGGCGTCCAGAGCGTGCTCCCATCGAGCTCAATATAATATGTTGCAATCATATACCACGGCCCAAAAGGCCGGGTGAAAGAACTACATCATTGATGCGGTCCGTCAGTATGTCTACCGCTGCTCGACTTTGGACGAGCACTAACGAGCTGGAAAATCATCAAAATCACTTATTCAATGCTTGCATTCTGCTATCTCCAGTAGGGCCAACCCATTTTCAGGCCCAAGGTATCAAGGAATTCCAGGCAAGGGAGAGGACATAAGAGCATCAATAATAAAAAGGTATCATGTCCCCATAGCATTTGCCCCGTGAACGCCAGTAGCTGTTTCCCCCTCCAGCGGGTCTGTCCCCCATATTTTACCCTCGATATTCGTGACATCGTAGAAGAAATCCAGAATGTAGCGTACAACCCGGGGTTACCGGCGCTTCCCTCCGTTGGGTTCCGTGGCTCATGAAGTAAATGATAAAACGCGCGCGCAAAAATAAACATTATAAGAGACGAAAAAAAGAAAAAAGGAAGAGAAGCATAAAGGACCAGAGTTAGGGCAAAGTCCAGCTCCTAGTCGTACCGCCTCGGCACCCTAGGAGGCGGCATGGGGTACTGCCCTTCCTCCAACTCCTTGTCCGTCGCCCTCCTGGGCGTCCGCGGCGTTCGAGGTGTCCGCGGCGAAGACTTGACGTCGCGGGTTCCGTCGCTGCCGTTCACCCCAAATATGCTAGGGAACCACGCCTTGAGCAGGGGCATCATCGCCGGCGCCGACGCCGTGATGAGCGCGAGGTTCGTCTCGATGGCCGACGTCACGAAACCAATGTTATACGTGGGGTCCGGGTTGGGCACGAGCTCGTAGAGCCCCACGGCGAGGATGATGAGCCGGGCAATACTTGCGGCAGTGACACTGGCGACCAGGAGGTTAGCATAGTCCCCCCGCTCTAGTAATCTAGCTGGAGAGAAAGACTTACAGGCCACCGAGCAAGAAGACGAAGAGGAGCGCCATCTTGGTCTTCTTGGGAATGTTCAGCGTCCGGAAGATGTACGCTGGGAGGAGCAGCACGAGGATGTCCGTCAGGATGGTGAAGGCCGCCGTGGACACGTACAGCGCCGGCTGGTCCACGCACCGCCCGTCGGGTATCGTCTTGTCCCAGTTGAACGAAATGGGCGTGCACTGGAGAGTGATGGCAATCAGGGTCCCAATCATGTGGGCGATGGTCACAGCGGTGAGCCCGATGACGTAGAGCTTGACGCCCCTCTTTTGTGCGAACAGCCGGTAGAGGAAGAGTAGGACCGAGATCTTGACGAGCGCCAGGATCGGGTTGTAGAGGATCTGGACGGCGTAGGTCCAGATCAGGCCCTCGGTGGGATCGTTCTCGGGTATCTCCGCGAATCTGATACCGATGTAGTTCGTTTTGATGACTGACGGGCGGTGTTAGTTAAATTGAGATGGGAGATGCAAAAGGGCCGCTCCTCACTTACACTTGTAACTAGCCGCCGTCTCAATCGCCGACATGAACATTGCTATACATATTAATCCGTCGTCTGCGCCGTCTGGTATTAGTGTGTATGTCTTCACATGGGGATGTAGCGTTGGTATAGTACTCACCCCATCCGAACTGCCTCCACGCCCACCTGCCTGCTGCCCTCAGAGATACGATGACCAACGCTGCTCCGGGAAAGATGAATAGAATAAAAAGCGCAAAGTTTTGTAGGGGACTGCTGGCGTCAGGGACTCGTCCAAAACCGAACGGTGACATGAGGATAGTCCCATTTGTTGCTGCGCCAGTCCCATCCGTCATGGGAGGTTGTTGTGATGTATCCATGGTCCCTTGGCCAGAATGGTGCCACGGCGTTTCCTGCTGAACCAAAGATCTCGCTTTTTGGTTTCTGGGGAAAGATATGTTTCCTTTGATAAGTCTCGGAGGAGAAAAGAGAAGAAAAAGCGAGAGCAGAGTAGGATTGAGCACCTGGGGATCATTAAGTCCTTAAGTTATGACCATTCGAGGGGATCCCCCTTCCTATCTGGTCGGAATACTATGGAGTACGACATGAGATGACTTGATATCTTCGCTCTGATCGCTGATCGGGAGGGCGATCCTCGTTCGGGCGCTGGTATCGTGTGCCATATGTGAAGTCCGGTTAAAGGATTGGACTGTGTCAAGTTGGACAAGCTAAGGAGGAGCCCGCGGGACGCCTCGGAGGTACTCGAACGGTGGGGTTCGGTATTGCCACGAGACGAGCAGAGTTGTGGGATCGGCCGCCCCCCGTGCACGGCATTGTGGCATGCGGGGGAGGGTCCCCCTTCGTGCCTGGCAGGACCGGCTGGATGGTAAGGGTAGTTCAAGGGTATGGTCGTTGAGCCGCAGGGATCCGGCGAATTGACGAAGACGATTGGTGGGCGTGGATAAACGTAGAAGGGTGTACACCCCCTGTAGCAAGACGCTGCCGGCGGTGTCGCGAATGGACGGGCCGGATAATGCTTCGGTGTAGCAGGGCAAAAGACGGGCGAGGGCCGGGCGCCGGAGTGGAACACGGCGATTTGTACACACTTTTAGCGGTGCTCGATCATGACTGTGGTGTTTCAATGGCATCTTTGATTCATTAGCACTCCTTTGGACGAAGAACGACGATTAAAGAAGAATGTTAGTTCATGTTGAACTTTGGTTGCGTTCCAATGGCACCGGACATGGATGATGGGCGCATCGTGGAAGAAACAGAACTCGGGCCCTTGGCCCCTGTGTAGGTACCTGCGCAAGGCCGCGTCGGAGGATGTAGATCACTGGCAGAGACCCTTATGCAAAGAATCAGCGGTAAGAAACTATTCTCTGCACAAGGAAACAAAGGTAAATTTTGGAGAGGAAAGTTCTCAGCCGTGTGTGATTGAATTGTACAAACTCGGCGTCCTTCTTCCTCAACGCCGTATCGGCCCGAGAAGTCGGCCCTGGGTCTCGGTGATTCGCAGTTCGATACGCAATCATCTTTAGCGAATGTTGCAAAGATCGCAAATGTCGAGGCTCCGTCGCGTTAAGGTGGTCGACGTTCATGAGCTGGGCAGTAAAGGTCATAAATTAAACGACTGAGAGTGCCACCGCTGCACTACGGTATTGACAGGAGAGCAACTGGCAATATGGTTGGTTGGTAAAGAAGACACCCGACGAAAAACGTCCGACGCCCCACAGATACTGTGACGTTCATGTTACCTTGACGTCTGGCCACTGCGGCATCCACTCAACTCTCTTCCCATTCTCACCACCTCTAGGGGTATCATCAGGGTGGAGGCCTGCACGGAAGGTACAATGGAAGCTCCGACCAGGCAGATCTCGGCACGTGCGGCTTGGCTTGGTCGGAGTTGCCAAGAGAAGGAAGGCATTCGGAATGCCCATGGAAGCACGGGCAGGAGCTCCCCATGATCAGTGATCTGTCAGCTTGTTATGCATCTTGCGGGGCAGTAGCGGGCGAGGGCGAGGGCGAGGGCGAGGGCATTGATGTGCAGCGTCGATGATTCGAGAAATCACTGATCCTTGCTTGGTGGCCTGTCCTTCTTCGCTGCGAATCCTTGCGAGCACAAGAGCCGCATAGTCCGGAGACGGGCGTGGTCCGAAGCGCCGTCTCCCTGCGCATAAACCGTGAGGACAGCTTGAACGGCCTGTGGCGCAACACCTTCGAACACTACGGGGGGTCCAGGGACGGAATAGAATGCATACTGTAGCCTGCCGCCTTTCGTGAGTCGTGACCCCATCTTGAGCTCACGGATCATGATAGCCATCTATCGAGTCGTGGTCAGGGCCAATGTTCCCCCCCGTTCGGCCCTCGTCATGCCGATGACATTGCCGTTGATACGGGACTAACATTATCGTTACTGATAAACTTTCTAGACCACGATTCCCCGATCGTTTGTTCAAGCCATACCGCCATGCCGTGGTAACGCCTCAAAATCTGTTCCTGCATAGGGATTCTCGAGCTGCCGGGTTGGTACTCCCGCCCCGTCGAGGTCACTTTTTCCGCCCGTTTCCATGTTCCCTAACTCACTCAGATCTTTCCCCTTCCAGAGCAGCGAAACCGCCTCATGCATTAGAATCAGTCCGCCAGTTCTCCGCCTACCATCGCCATAGTCTCCCAACCCCACCCTCTCTTCACCGTCAGCGGCCTCGAACTCGGGATATCTCTCAATGACGTACTCCTGGTGCCGCCTATACTCCCTCCTCTTGGCGTACGCAAAGAATCCCAGAAACCACAGCGACGCGAAGGCGAGCACACCGCATGAGACGGTAGGTATGACGAACCACCTGACAGTCTCACTGCGAAAGCGGTCGGTGGGCGGAACCCACGTCGCAATCACTGGATACGCACAGCCTAGGAGGTAAACCACCGCGCAGAAAATGCTGACGGTGGGATTTATCGAGCCGCCAGTCATCTCCGTCCATGTCGGCCTCCTTTCCCCCTGAACTTCCACCGATGGGACTCCTCGCCGCGGGGCTAGGTATTGCCGCGTGTAGAAAGTAGGGGCGTCGGGCGTAGTGCGGAAGCGCAAGATGAGAATACCCAGCGCGAGGAAGAAGCCAAAGAACGCCGGGAAAAGGTACACCCAAGTACCGGTGAGGACGTTGTAAGCGTCGTCCGGATCGAGGCTCGACGTGGCGAGGATGCCCACGACACATGAGAGGAAGTGCAGCACGAAGGCCCCCACGGGCGTTTTCTCCGAGTGGGCCTCGGGCGACAGCCACTCGTACCGGCGGATCGTCTTGAGCCACCCGCGGCGCCGCATCCACCCAAGCAGGCGACCGAGGCTCAAGTCGCGATCGTGTGCAAAGAATTTGGCGAACGGGAGGAAACCTTCCTTGGCGATCTCCTGCTTCATGCGCGTGGCCGTGTACGTCATGACGATCACGTTCCCGAGCGAGGAGATGGCGAGGAAGCTGTTGAAGATGCGCTCCCCGTTCACGCCGTTGCCCAGGACGCCGTACGTGCGGTTGAAGAACTCCTGGGCGACGTTGGCCTCGCTGACCTGCGCCTCCTTGGGTACGACGACCATGTAGCAAATGTTCACCGCCATGTAAAGCGTCGCTATGATGAGGGCGCCGGCCATCATGGACACGGGGAAGGTCCTCCGGGGCCGCTTGATCTCGCCGAGGACGTAGTTGGTCTGGTTGAGGCCTGAGAAGGCGAACACGATGGCCAGGAACGCCTGCGCGTAGCCATTGGCCTCGCCGGCCCCGTTCCCGGTGATGGGCGCGAACGAGTTGGCGCTGTTCAGGTTGTGTCCGACGAGACTGGGGACCGCCTCGCCCGTGGTCTTGGACTGGATCCCGCCGACCGAGACGGCGATCGCGGTCGCGATGATGAACAGCAGGATGCCGACCTTGACAATGGCGAGGATGTTGTTCAGGAGGATTCCACCCCTCCTCGAAAAGGTGTGCACGAAGCAGGTTGTGAGAGCGACGGCGATGGCGACTCCTCTCACGGTACTGCCGGAGAAGTCGCCCGGTGCAGATCCAGGATGAGTGGCCTGGAGAGCCCGCACGGCGAAGTTCACCGAGTTACCCGCCATGTGTCCCAGGCATATGAATGCGATGCCGTAAAGACACGGAAACAGGAGGACAGTATCTTTCCTGTAGCGCGGTTTGCGGTAGACGTAATGGAGCTGTTGAAGTCAGCCTCGACGACCACTTACGGACGGACATCAGGCAAACGAGTGCACCCGGCCCC
>JAXQGT010000151.1:0-15784 GCA_037040375.1 Basipetospora sp. M8501
TAGAAGAATTAGTTGCAAACTTAAACGAAGTACCAGAAGCAATCCGTACAGCAGTACGTAACAATGGTGGCGGACATATTTGATTCATCTAGGCTATGACAAATCCATGAAATAGTTAGAAAATATGTGATAGAAGGTGGAAACAGAGGGAGACATACACTGCCTTGATCGGCACTCGTGAGTCTCTGCCCTCTACAAGGTTAGGGTGGCGGGCCATAATTTGCGGGCGGTGGTCTGAGTAAAACCCCGCAGAGAAGAGAGAGAGGCGACCAAATGCGAGATCGAAGAGCACTCCGCAGCAAAGGCCTAGGCTCGGAAGGGGCTCCTTCTTTGTCATATACGACGGCAGGGAGTTGGGCATGATAATGCGATCCCAACTCAAGTACGAAGTCGAGAAGGTGCTCCGAAACGTGGCAGGGTCAAGTAATGGCGCGACATGCGGCCCCGAGCTGTCGCAGGTCGATAACGAGAGGCTCACCCTCTCGACGCAGAGACTGGTTGTGTTGAGTTTATGAACAGAGATCCCGTGTTCGGTGTGCTTGTCGATTCGCTTGAGCATCTCGATAATGGTGTCTGAGGTGACTTGCGGCAACTGGGCGCACTGGCGTGAGCCTGCAGCCCTTGGGACCAAGTCGGCCATCGAGGGATTGCAGATGTTGATGATGAGATGGCTCGTTGACGATGCGTGATGGAGATGATGAATGCGGTGACAGGACGTGTGTGTAAGGAGTAGAAAAATAAGACTCAATCAATCTAGAGTACATGTAGCGAAGGAGTCCGAAGTCACTGCGAATGTAAACATTAAGTTGCGCTACTTAAGCACAGTATAAGATTTTCCCGGTACTACAGCAACAATCGAGGCCCGAAAGCTTTGACGTCTCCAACAGATGTATTCTGTGTTGTTTCTTCACCGTTGTGTTATACGCCCCTCTTATGGCCTTGTCAGGAAAGTCTACGTATCGTTTGAAGGCCGGTTTGAAGAACCCTCGAAATGTTCATAATCGCGAGTTGGCGATGGGGTTCAACTCGCCCAGCGTAGTGAGGGATGGGGCCTGGTATGGCGCGGTGGAAAGCGATTAAGCGAACTAGGCAACCGCAGGGGGGCTGTCCGGACCTTACAGCTGAGGTCGACATGCCCCGGGGTTTGATTATCAACTTCTGGACCAGGGTCACAGGGATTGGGGCAGCGAAAGGTCAGCTCAACTGCTTTATGGTGTTTCCAGAGCTAACCACCTTGGGGGACAGGAACAATGCACTATGGCTGGACCTGTTCGGGAGTGGGAAGGAACCTCGGATGAAATGGCGGTTAACACAACATGAAGTCTTTTCTACAATAGAACCTTCAAGAAGTGGCCAACCAAATAGAGAGACCCAGTCACCAGAACCCGCACATCTGCCTCGCTATCCGCACCTACCGCGTACAAACCTATTTCCCCAGCTCGGTCCGTAACGTTCTTCAGATCCTCGATGATAACCTCTGTATCCGGAAACCTGTCCCTCCAGAGTATTCTGAAGTTATTCAGACGGTCATAATCCACGTTGCTGGAATAGGAAGAGGAAGTAAAGATAACACAGGAGAGATGTCCTGTTAAGGTTTCCCCCAGAGACTTGAGGGTCCCAGGTGTATCATGACGGTGCGAATCTGAGGCAAACACGAGTAGTTTCCTGGTGGAGCTGGAGGCCAATGAATGACTTGATGACTTGATGACTGGAAGTCTGGAAACCTGAAACAAGAAGAGACGTACCTTTGAGCGTCAGGGATACTGTCGAACCATCTTGCGGCCTCGGCGGCACTCATCGGATTATGTGCCCCATCCAGGCACCAAAGAACCTTCTTCCGCCGAATGATTTGGTAACGGCCAGGCCAGGAGAAATTTTCGATACCCGTACGAATATCATCCGACGTGAGCGACCGAGCTCGTGCTCGGGATCCAAGCCACGCAGCAGCGATGGCCTTCGCAAGAGCCGCGTTGACTTGCTGCGTCGGAATGGTGATGCTAGTGAGGTCCCGGGTAATTTTCACAACCGTTAAAGTGGCATTTCTCACCGTTGCCCGATTCCGTAGCACTTGCTCAACTTGTGGTTCTTGAGGGCCCGACAGAGCGATAGCGCCCGCCTTGAATATCCCTGCTTTATGCCAGGCGATATTCGCAACGCTCGGCCCCAATTCTTCGACATGATCTAGCCCGATGCTCGTAATGGCGGTGACAACGGGCTGTTTCACGATATTAGTGACGTCATACTCTCCTCCATGATGGGTCTCGAGTATAGCGACTTCAACACCCGCATTGATGAAGGTATGGAATGCAAGGAGGGCCAGGAGTTGAAGCGATCGAGGAGCCTTGTCCCCAAGGTAGAGACCGAGACAATCACAGAACTTCAAGAAATACTCGGCAAGAGCCTTGAAGAATCTATTGGATGAGAGAAAAGCGAGAATCCGCAAAGACCGAGGGCCTTTTGGCCCAAGTCGGATGCCGAGCCGGTCCCATATCTCGAAAAAGTTCTTCGCAAATTCCTCCTCAGACAGCGGAGCGGAGTTGATGCGGATTCTCTCAGTGTGTTCGATAAGATGAGGCGAGGCATAGAGTCCGATCGTCTCAGGAAATCCGCTTCTGGTGCCATGACTTCTCAGGAAACTATCAACAAAGGCACAAGTACTGCCTTTGCCTTTCGTTCCGGCGACGTGAATGATGTTCAGGCTGTTTATTGCCGCGTCCTAAAATCTATCAGCTATGCCTATGTCAAAGTAGGTGCCTGCGATATACCGTGTGGCCCAGTTGTTGAAGCCATGTTTCCATTCCCGCTATATGGGGAGTACCTCGTAATGTCGGAGTATCTGGGAGGTTCTCGACGGGACGGGAAGGTGGTTTATCGGATCTCGGCGCCCTCAGTTGCGCGAGAAGCGCTTTTGCATGCTGCACGGATCAGCTGCGTACTGCACACATGCTTGGCAGACTTACGTTGTAGGTTCTCGCATTTGACATGGTAGGGTGTCTACATGTATTCTTTGATTCTCGGCCGTTGCACAGAATCAGAAGCTTGGGGAGAGACGGAGAGACTCTCCGAAACAGACTGGAATTCTTAGATAGGGCGCCTCATGTCTCCGAACCCCGCTTCATTGATGTTGTGTAACAGTCGTGCTTACTTCCTTCCGCGTCGTTGAGTTTGCGTCACAATCGCGCCTTCCTCCTGTGCCTTCGCTAATTCTTCTCACAAGCGTGCCTTCTTCCTTTCGCCATGCTAACGCCTAATTATCCTGCATCGAAGTAAGCCACTTTCTCTATAATTTAAATCCGACTGTAAAATCCGGCTCTAGAAGTCTACGCAACTTCGTAGGACAAGAAAGCCTGCTACATATTGTGGGTCACTTTCCCTATAGACACCTACGAGTAAAGCCAACTCCAGGACGGATCGTCATGTCAACCCGGCAGTCCGACGAAACTGAACACTAACCGCCTCCAAAATTGCCCCTGCGGAAGAGCCGATACTCTGCGAATACGCGATGCCTTAGTGTCATCGACACACAAGGGAGTTCTGCACCTATATAAAAGAAATGTACCAGCCCTCTGACTTCCATAGTTTTGATCAGGGACTCGACTATGGAGTGCATCAGGGCTTCTGAATGCTATTATATATACTCCGTAAGTTTGTAACCAAGCAGGAGTCGTATGTTGAAGGCGACAATGGAATCCTGCAGGTGGCTGTGCCCCTGCGGCCCTCTCAAGTCGAATCATTGATCTCTCACCCGGCTGGGACGTAGAAACCAGGAGTTACCAGGACACAGGCACCCAGGATTAGAGCATGCGGGGCTACTTCAGTGCTCAAGCACTTCTTCTCCCGCATGACACTGAAAGGGATGGTTGCGAAGAGCCGGGATCAGAAAGCGACGAAGACGCCGTCGATATTCCGGAGCCAACCCAGTATGACTGCAGTAGCTGCACCTCCAGACGATGCACTGGTCAAATTCTTCAATGCCGTTTTAATGACTTACCTCGCCGCCGTACTGTTCGATCTTCCCGCTACGGGTCCCCACATCTTGTACACTGACCGCCTGGAGTTCTAGTTTGGCTCCAAGACCAGGTACGCCGTAAAATCGTGCGTCGACAGCGTGGTATACCCGTCTGACTGTCCCCGCATGGTTGATACGGATGATCTGTCCGCTAGGGCCCACCTCTAGCTGTTCACGGTAGAGCAAGGTGCGTGAAGATTACGACCTCTGGGTGCAGCTATCCTTTCATGTTGCAGCCAAAACTCGGTGAGACATGATCCTGGGGAGGAGAGCGTCTAGTTTTGTAAGAGGTATGTCATATCTATCTCCTACTCCTATCGACATGACGTTGCGCCCGTCGTGCTGCGGTTATCGATCTGGCGCATTGCTGACTTCTGTCGTTCGGCGATAGAAGATACGAGCTAGCCACCTTTCAGTGTGGATTGGAACTTGTTATCGTTCTCGTAGGAGTACATTGATAATGAGTAAGAATACGGCTAGGAAGAAGAACCTCAAGGACGGGGACATCTTGATCCTCACACCCTGTATATAGGCCGGACTAGACAACCAGGCCGTGGTGTACTTGTACTCAACATTGATTTGGACCATTGCACATAAAGGATAACCGATTGGAGCAATGCAGAGCGCCCGACTTAGTGTACGGCCGTATTCCTCCACCACTGAACCTGGTCGCCTGCTCCAACCGTACGTCTTGGACGGAAGGGTTGGCATTCAATGACATTTCCCCCTTGCATTGCGGCAATGGTCTAGCGTTATCAGGCCTGCATATATACAGATGCTCAGTGGAGGTTTGTCGCTGGTTTTTCTGTTGGCGAGTAACATGGTGAATGGCGGGTAGGAGTAGAAGTCTTTCTTTTCTTTCGATATCTATCTTTTTGCCAAGTTCTTTACCGTATACGCATCAGTCAAGGGGTCAGGAAAGAGGTGTGACTACATCGTTACCGTCCATAATGGAAGGTTGAGAGAGCGGTGATGCCAGGGGGCCGTACTTTAGGAGAGGGAGCACAGGCAACTTCTTCTGTTCAAGTTGTCTTACGAGTTGTAATGCCTCCGCAACTTATATTAGCCCGGTAGGGAAGGAATGCGACTCTAGATGAGTTGAACTCGTAGAATGAACCTTGTTATCAGCGCTTCTTTTCGCCAAACAAACCCTTCCTTTATATTGTGTACCAATCAAGCGCATTGAACAATCTTGGTGAAATTGAGTCCGCGCTGTGAATGTCATGTATGTCGCACTTGCGTATAGGCCACGCAGTCAATCCCCTGTCGAGGGTGTGTTATCAGATTCCACAGGGGTCTCAACCAATCAATGATTGACAGCCGATCCCTTAACCAAATCTACGGGCTCGCATTCGCTTAGTCGCCCTACGGGGCAGAAGCCGAATGCGAATGCGAAGAAGAGCAACCCCCCTCACATTGATGTTTGAACACCAACCAGCCTATCAGCAAGTATGAAGAGGGACCTGGTACAGGCGTCACTCGCCTGTGTGCCACTTTCTTCTAATATTGTATCATTCGAGAGATCCTACTACGCGCAATCATGGGGATCTTGATTTATCTATCCTGGTTCACCCAACCTGAGACTTAGGACCTAGAGTTTGGAAGAATTACTCGACAATGGTTTATACATAGTCGTCGGGCTGTGCGCTATTTCGCTTTGTGACCAGCGCGTGCTTGAAATGCCTTTCCATACTTAGTTTCATTCATTCGTCTGCACATTCATCGTCGTTAACCCAGGCTTGACACTCGTTTCGTCTCCATCTTGTCTACGACTCCCCGAAAAAAAACGTATAGAAGTCATTTACAAATACCACACACAAAGCTATATTGGCGATGGCTGACATGCCCCAAGGCCTGCCACCTGGCGTTCCCCCAAACGTCAAGGTGTTCGGTCCCGGAGCCAACTGCACCTTGGAGATCTGCCCCGTCGAGATGAGCGTATACGGATACCGACCTGACCTTGCGGCCAACATCTCGTTCTTGATTCTCTACGTCTTGTCAGCCGTCATTCACTTGTATCTCGGAATTCGGTGGAAGACGTGGTTCTTCATGTCGAGTATGCTCGTCGGGGCAATCAATGCCGTGCTGGGCTACGGCGCGCGGATTGCCATGTACTACAATCCCTTCAATTTTGTGGCTTTCATGATCCAGATCAGTTAGTATTGCCAACGATGCACTTCAGGAATGTTGCCCGAATGCTGACCTCACCAATACCAGTCTGCGTAACAAGCGGGCCGGTGTATTACAGCGCGGCAATATATGTCACCCTCGCCATTGCGTGAGTGCTTAGTATATTCCTAACCTTCCTCAATTTCTGTGCATCCTACTGACAGGAGAGATAGTGTCAAGTACTTCTCACCGGAGCTCTCCAGATTCAAACCGAACCTCTTCTATTGGATCTTCATCCCAGCGGACGTCGTTTGTCTCATATTCCAGGCCGCCGGCGGTGCCATCTCGACTGCGTCTTCTGGATCGAGCCAGATAGGGATTGACTTGGCGCTCGCAGGCCTCAGTTTACAAGTCTTTGTGATGGTCACATTCTGCTGTTTCTTCGGCGACTACCTCTTCCGATACTTCCGGTCTGATGTCTACCGGTCGAAGGGCGCGGACGGATTTGGTCTTCGGCTCAAGTTGTTCTTCGGCTTTATGGGTACGGCGGTCATCCTAATCCTCGTCCGATGTGCGTACCGGCTTGCGGAGTTGCATGAGGGATACGGAGGGCATCTTGTCAAAGATGAGCCCCTATTTATAGCCCTGGAAGGATTGTGAGTTCTATTTCGATCATTCAAGGCGCCAATGGCATGTTCTAACAACTTGCTTGTGTATAGTATGGTTCTCCTGGCCGTCTATTGCCTGATGGTCGGACACCCTGGACTGGTATTTAAACGTCCCCGGGTAGATGATGAGAAGTGAGCACTTTGAGGAGTCTGATGTCATTCCACGGACCACCTCTATTATCCGACTGCAGAGGGAAGAGGTGCGCACTACTCATAGGTACAGAATATCTCAGTCCGGGCATGTATGCATGAATGGAAGGGGACAAACTTGGACGAGATACATATATTGATCGATGACTAACTGCAATAGAGAAAACATATCATTACTCTTGACTAGACAACACCTCACTCTGAAATCTCACAATTGCGACTGAGCCGACTTGCAACTAACCAAATAACAAGACCGGTTGGTGAATTGCGACACCCCCGAGGCCGAACGTGGTGGTGGCTTCATCAGATTACCCCAGAATCTCATCCATGCAACGTTGGACCCCGGCGCAAGGCATAACCAAGGGCGAAATCAT
Organism: Basipetospora sp. M8501; assembly: GCA_037040375.1. Classification (NCBI taxonomy): domain Eukaryota; kingdom Fungi; phylum Ascomycota; class Sordariomycetes; order Microascales; genus Basipetospora; species Basipetospora sp. M8501. The sequence continues at coordinate 7,311 of JAXQGT010000151.1, forward strand.
CTTTCAGTCGATATAGCCATTTGGTATTATCTCCGTACGTCATCGACGACGTTGCGCGCCCTGGACCAGCCGCAGGTATGGCTTATCAATGGTAAAAGTGAAAGCCTCGACGTCTGCCGCTACATGGAATTCTTCGAAGGTTATTAACGGTACTTGAATGGATCATAACAGGCGCACCTAGGCTAAGGTAGCTAAGCCACCTCGCGGTCTTAATTCCTGCCCAGACTGCTCCTACTCCGCGGCCGGCGCAAAAGTCTCCGCTCCTCTCAATTGAAACCCCCACACTCACACATCGAGAGGACGGGACTATCGCGTGATATTTGCAAGACGGCAGCTCCCCTTTCTTACCCTACTTGACCCCAAAGGCGGCTGTGCCTCGAATTACATAGGCGAAGACGTACGGGGGAGAGACACAAAAGGCGGCATGACGCACGTGGACGAATAACTCCCAAGACAGCAAGGAGGCCGCAGTCAACCCCGAGTCCCAGCGATTGACCAAACAGGACATATCAATTGAGGATCCGCGCTCGACCCGTGTCCGGGAGGCGGGGCGGCGGGGCCTCGGAAGCCGGGCCAATCGGCCGTATGATGATCTAGGCTGCAGGTGGGCATTGGTTGGGGGGAAATATACGAAGGTAGCACAAACAATTCCGATAACTTGCATCGTAATGTGGTGGTACGGGATCAATGATGGCACGCTAGTCTTGCTTTGTTGTCGCTAGCAAGGGTGACCGACTATACCTTGGATGGTGCCTACAGGTACGCCTGGAATCCATCCTCCCCAAAACTCCAGCACAGCCACACAATTAATGTTGTTCCATACCAGACATTGATTTGATCACCACCTACTGGCAGAATCGTACAGCACAGACGTTTCCCGCGTTGCTGACCTGACCCCGCGATCCAACACGCACGCACGCCACACTGCATACGCTCCCACCTACACCACACGAGCAGGACGCTCTTCGTCACATACTCACCTGATTCCCGCCTATAGGAGGATTGCCAAGTCAAGTTATCTGCTTCGAAATCCCACTGGAACGTGGCGTTGCCATTGTTCTTCCCGAACTCTAGGCGTTCCGACGGATCAGATGCCACGCGTACTTGCTCTACCCCATATCGCAATACTTTCGTACTCAGCCACCCAAACATAAAATATGTTTGATTAGATGTACCTCGTCTTTCACAACCGTGGAGATTCTAAGGAGGTGGAAGTAAACATGCGTATCAACCCAGCAATACGTCTTATAAGGCTCACCGACTTCGCCTCGACATCGCGACATAAAATATAAAGGCGACTAGTATACTTAAATTGAACAATGCTAGAAGTATAAGTGAGCGGCGGTTTGAATGGGGCTCTCTTTCATATCATTTCACCCGCCCTATGTGGATAACGCCATCGAACAGAATCTAGCGAAGCACAGCAGCGATCAATGGAGCCAGTCCTTCGAGATGCATGTGACGCCTGTCACAAGCTCAAGACAAAATGCTCCTCTGAAGGCGGTGGGGCTTGTGACAACTGTCGGAGGAAGGGCAAGATCTGCCAGTACAGCCCGTATGTTAATTGAAGCTTCTTTTTTATGTTGTATTTGGCATAAAGAAAGAGTGGCTCAGAGAACTGACGGCTCTTGATAATAGTCGAAAGGAGATGGGAAGACCGAGGCTCGGAACGAATAGATCTTCGTCGTCCCAGAAACAACGCCGTCGCGGTCGGGGATCAAGCTCCCTCAGTCCACAACCTCCAGCACGCACGGAAGAAACGGAGAGCCGCACTCTACCTGCCGAGATCCAGTCTTCGAGTACTGGGCTTGATTACACGAGCCAATGGGTGGAGCAGGAGAGTAATCGTGCCTCGATACTTGGTACTTCTTTCAACGAGCCCATCGGCACTACCTCCGGCCAGTCATCGAATCCAACAATACCGTGGGATATGACGCTAAGTGCGTCGCCGATTTTGCTTGAAACAGACTCAAGGTTCGTGTCAGAGACATTGGTCTTAAACGCCGGCCAAACTCGCTGGAATTGACTTCTCGATTCTAACATTCCCAACCTATAAGTCTGGACCAAGCTTGGGGCCACTTGAGCCCTGCCCCTTCCGACTACATGTTGGAGCCGATGCCTTTCGATCGCCCTGCATCTCGTTCTCCCTTCGACTCGTCCGAGATATCGGACATCTATAGTCGACCAACGACAGGCCAGGATGAATTGTTCTTGTCTGTGGAAGAGCGGCACTTTACTACCAGACGGCGCTCTTACACCGGGCACAGCAACCCGCCGTACCCGAGGTCCCATAGTCCGAACAGCGACATCATAGGCCAACTCTCGACTTCGCTCTTTACTCTACGCGGCCTTGCAGACTCTCTGGCCTGCAGTACCCAGCCACTGCATGAGAAATCTCTTGAAGACATCTTTGACACGGTGTCGTCGCTCTGTGACCTTCTTAAGGGGGCCCCGATCGAGTATCTGCAATACGAGGCTGGGTGTACGTCATCCCCCTTCTTGCACCTCCTGACGAGCATAGTTTCGGTCGTCATGGGGGCATACACTGCTCATCTCGGGCACCTTTACGAAGCTCGGCGAGAGAATAGCCTGTACCCCGATACCCATCAGCATCTGCGCTGGCATCTGGATGCTACCAAAATGGAATTCCACATCGATTTCTTACAAACATTTGCGCGGGACATCGGTCTCAACGTCCATGACGCAGTCACAGTCAACTTGTTGGCCCAGACAAAATTATCAGTCCAAGGGTTCCTTAACACATAAGTAATTAAGGAAATTTGGGAGGAATGTACGCCGGGGAGGGGGTTCCCATAGTACAGTTCAGAAGCATAGAGTGTTTAACACCATCCCCTAGCGTTTATATCCGGAAGAGTCATCTTGATAGTCTGGCTGTGGGAATAACCAAAGTCGTGATACCCAAAGGCCTTCACACCAAACTTGCCGTCCTCTCCTTCTACTGCGACTGGAGATGTTGCGACAGAGTCATCACGGTTATATGCAGGCTTACGTAAAATCAAGTATAAAATCAAGGGCTTGATGAAGATTTATACTCCTGCCTCGCATCAAATGGTTGAATGCGACGTAGTGCAAAAGGCAAAGCCACAACCAATATACCACGTGTGTGTTTAACTGTGCCATCAATAGCAACTTGAAACCAATAGATCCAATGCTAGTGAATCAAGCCTACCCCAAGCCCCAGCGCCCTCTCATGAGCATACGATCAGGTGTGAGCACTCACAGGAATTTTATCTCTCAGTAACTATTTGGCTTTTTTGAAAGAAAGCGGCTAAACAGCTTATATCTAAGGGGGGCGAGAATTCACAGATTGATAACTACACAAACATCATACGTTGGAGACACATAAACCACGACGCGACGAGGGGTGCAACGCGCTTTACGTTGTATTTTAGGGCCCCAGGGTGTTATGAATCACAAACAAGCAAGTAAGTCAAATTACATTTTTTCATTGCATTGTAAGTAGGGTCTTGCTACTGTTGGTGGTAGGCCACCAGTATCTCTCCCTGTGCCTTTCGCATCTCTGACCCATGCTCTATAGGACTGGTTCCCACTGACATGAGGAGCGGTATTTTCAAATTCTAGTAGCAGGCTGAGTAGGTTTATTATTCAAGTGTCACAGCTCCGGCAGCTGTCGCAATTGCTGCAACTATCGCAGCTCGCACAGCTATCACTGCAGTCCGACCCACAGTCGAAAGAACCCTTTGCGTAGCGGGACTTACAATTCGAACTTTCAGTCTCGGCGCGAACCCCAAGGCAAGGCCCACAGTAGCAGATTCGGTATTCCTGGCCGAACCGCTCCTGGAAGAGGGCCTGAGTAACCTTGAACACGCCCGCCAGGTGGTCCTTCCCCGAGGTGTCATTGTGCTTGATGAGCCGGCCGTTCGTCTTCTCCCTACTGTAGGCTTCGTACCGTCCCAGAGATAATTGCTGGGTGTGCCAGACCAGGTCGATGTCCGGGGTGGGGCACAGGGAGGCCCCGTGGTTTTCGGCTATGAGGGTGAAGAACTTTTCGTATCGGTCGATGGCTTTCTTGAGAATTTCGCTGGCGTGGGGACTTTTGCGCCATGCGAGGATGTGCATCTTGTCCGCGAAACGGAGCTGTCTCTGCACGGCGGCGACGATGTCAAATGGATGGGCTTGGTTATCGAGTCCTGAGAGGACGTGTGCAATCGGCCGGGTTTTGAGCGCAAGGAGGAGATCATGCCCCAGGGAGATTTGGTTGACCACCTGGATGTCTTTGGCGGAAAGGGTGAACTGACCATCGTTTCCAATACATCGCCTCTGTTTGTGGAATTAGTGTTTATCTACTACACTCCACCCGCCCGATACGACGCCGGTTCGATCGACAACAAACTCACCACATTCGCCCAGTCAATACCATTGCGACCAAGTCTGCCCTTCAGGACATTGTAGTCATAAAGGATGTATGCGGCAGTATTGAGCATGTAAGTCTGCCATACCATCAGAATGTCGAGGGGAGGAACACTCTCCAGTGTGACGTCGACATTCTGCGACCACCTAAGGAATCTCTGGGCGGCGATACCGCAATACAGATTCCAGGCTGCGTCGCTAGACAATCCGGTCGCATCGCCCCAGGAGTCAACGCCGTCCTTGATGCGCACGACGGCGTCGAGCAGCTCGAGGTGAGCGGTGCACTCGGAGATATCTGGAAGTCGGTCGTTGTCGGCAGTCCGCTCGCTGACGGGATCACCGGCGGCACCTTCGCCATTAAGTGTGTGGAAAGTGTTAATAATTTTCATTTTTTATTGCAAATATTCCTTTCCTTCTTCAGCAGTTTGGGGAATGGTTCGTAAATGAGGGTGTGTGTGGGTGGTCGATCAACTACTGGGACGAAAGCGGCTGAGGACACTGAAAAGGAGGATAATTTATACTACGCAAGAACGGTGATAGTAGAATCATATTGAGAATTCATTTCCCACACAACGGTTTCAGAGACCACAGGCGGCCACAAATTCCGACGTCATGGAAATACCCAGATATTGCATGGGCATGAAACGTGTCAGAGGACTGATGATTAAGATGGGCAATATATCGATTTCAACTTGTACGTCAATCCGAGACCGACGAAGTAGAGGTTCAAGATGTGGAACCAGGGTGGGCGAGTGGGTGCTCAATTTTGCCCGCAAGGTAGTAGTAAAGGGTCTCATAATAAAGTCATTGGATAGACCAGGCATCACCGAGGAGCTTCGAGATCCCCTATGGTGAAAGGTTAATGTCTGTGATGTCCGCACCTTGAGCACTGGTAGAAGTTGACGGAGGGTGGAGGGCTAAAAACTTCGCCGATATCAATGATGATTGTTACCTATACAGGGACTGGGAGGAGATGCTCATAGTGTTGTCCGAAGTCACCGATGAGCCGTTATAGGACCTACTCAGCCATACCAGTGGGTCTTATGTATTCGATCGTGGCCAAAGAGATCACCAGAATGTTTGTACCATGTGGTGCACCGGAAGATCTGGAGTGCTTGTATAAACTAAACAGTCGTCACCCACGCTGGGTTCCTGTTAAGATGGAAATATGTACAATTTGAAATACTGAAGCGCCACGCAGTATCTTTCCACAATAGCTCGTCTTGCGTATCACCTTCGAAGCCAATCTATGCTCCTTGGGAGGTATCTACTGCTGCTCCCTCCTAGATGTGCGAGCCTAGTATGTTATTAGTGACCTGATGTGAATCTAGAAAATCCACCACTGCGCTTCAGATCGCAGTTCTTCTGTGCAACACAGCGAATTCGTGAATAGCATCAGGAGAGAATACTTACAGAGCGCTTTCCACTACAGGTGAAGACAGACGGGCCGGGGATGGGGTACTCAGTTCCTGAGTTCGGCTGTTAGTCAACGCCTCCAAGACACACCTTTTTTGAAAGTCTGGATCAACAACTTACCCCTGTAGGCGTCATAGGTGACACCTGGGTCAGTGGGCTTGTAAGCGCCGGGGAAGCTGACGAGGTCGGCGGGCACGGTGCTCCCGGACCCGGTGACCTCGAGCTGGTGACAACCGGGGTAGAACTGGGCGCCGGGGTATTGCCACGAGGCGTGAAGGGCGATGATCTCGTGGCGGACGAGATAGTAGCCGGGCTTGAGGCAGGATGGGATCGTGTACTTGACGCCGTCGTTGGGGAGCTTGAAGAGAGGAGTCTGCAGATTGCTGTCAGTTTTGCTCTTATAGCTCACTAGAGTAGCCTTGGGGGAATCACAGCGTAGTTCGAAATACTTACAACGGCCCAGTTGTTAGAAGTACCTTCGCGGCCTTCCTCTTGGATCTTGAACCAGACAGCCCTGCAGAAGAAACAATGACGTGTTAGATCCCAAGGCCAAATTCAGGAATCGTTAATCGAAGGAATGACATACTCTGTGCCCGGTTGCCAATCTTGGCAGCCCGAATCTGGGCACCGGGCCATGTAAGTGATAGTAGGGCCGACGTGCGAGTCCGGCCAGACGGTCCAGTTCAGTGTCACGGTCTCCCCAGCAGCGACCTTGGCGTGTAGGGCGGCGGGCTCGGAGCCAACGATGCCGCCAGCAGTGTAACCGCCGCACTGCACATCGATGCTGTCCACATCCTCGACCGGGCCGTTTCCTGCAATGGCCCTCGAGATGCGCTCAGGCGCGGGGTTCATATAAGGATCTTGGTACGGTTGGTAGAACTGGTACGTCTGGCCGCCGATCACGGCAGTGTCGACGTAGCCGTGGGCAGCGGCGAGGCCGGCGGAGGCGAGGAGAGTTGCGAGAAGCTTCATCTTCAAGTTGTAAACGAAGAGTTCGTCGTGTTAACTTGCTCCGGATGTATTCTTGCTGTTATTAGTGGTTGTTTACTGCCGTTTGTTCCTCAACTAGCGAAAGCCGTGATCGGATTTGATATTGAATGGCTGAGGTCTGATATACATGGGAAATTGTATTATAGCTCTTAGACGAGGCCGGTCTTGTCTTTAATAGTTCGTGACATTGAATGCTATAAGAAAGTTGGCAATGGACGGACTTGAAGACCTCTCACGCACAAACTAATCCTTGTCTCGCCGTGGGGTCTCGCGGAGCTACAGGGCCGGCATGAACATGTGGTCTTGTGGGTATGGGAAGAGATCCCCAGGGTTTCCGGCCGGGCCCGTGAATTTTCGTCTCCGGGGCGTTACCGAAAGCAGGAAAGATGTCCCCCGAGTCCGACCAGGGTTGCATTTCTATCGATGCTACCTCAACCCCGGGTGGAATTATTATCCGCCTATCTCGTGGCCCAGCGTACGTGTCTCAGAACGGCGCATTGGCCGGTTTTGGTCCTGAAGACGAGAAGCCCTACGTCACGTTAGGGAAGACAATGTCAGGAGGGCTTTTCTTACTCCGTATTTCGGAGAAACCTAGGATCGAGGTATGAGCTGGGGCGACCTGCGGAGGAGGAGCGGCCGACAACTAGAGAGGGAAATCCCTTTGAGCTAAGCCGGTGAAGTGTGCCTGCGAGTTGTTGATCATCCATTTCGCGTATATGCAGTGAGAGGATTCGTTATAAAGAGACATGAGTCTTGAAGTTTGACATCTAGGTAATTTTGAGATGCTGGTTCTGCTGATTTATGTCTGTATTTTGGTCGGTCCATGCTCTCGTCCATATTACCATCACCGGGCGGGCATAGAGAACCGACCAGCTCGTCCCGAGCACGATCTTCTCCCACTGCACCATTCCCAACAGAGGTTAATAAGTGGGATTCTTCGTGGGTGTCCCCGTGGGGCAGATTGGATTTGTCGATCTGGAATAACGCCCCGCATTCTCGTTGCATTGCCGTGGGCGAAGCTTCCTGAAAGTGAAACAAGGAGATGTCGATCGATATCTTGCTGGGTCATGTTCGCAAACACCAGGAAGCCGGAAAGCCCCCAAGGCCATTTCTCACCAGGTAGATTCAAATATCTAAATTTGGCTTGTATTCCCACCTAAATCGGTGTAAATCTCAACGAAATAGTATATCTACCTTCATGCCTGTCCCCTTTAGAGCCCTCGTCGATTATCTTGGGCAAAGAATATGCGGCACTGTAATCTTGTACAAGTCGAGGCATTGCAGGTCCCAGTCTCTTACGACAAACACCGGTAGCAGTTTCACTGACAGGACATAGACAAGTATGGGATCAATAGGGGTGGCTGCTGTGGGTGGAGGGCACATGGACCAAATATAAAAAGATCATTGATATCAATGATCGATAGACCAAAGTGACACCTGCGGAATAGCACAACGAAATGGCCTATAGCTATGAGAGTATATCGAGCTATTTGCTTTCTGCGACTCTGCAACCGCGATGGCTTCGACTATATAGCTAATGATTATTAGAGTCTTCCTCTAACATAACATGAAACCACAAAAATCCGAGCGTCAGTGGCTTGAAAAACACACGACGAGGCACATTATGAGATGGGCCGCCCTCCTCCCACATAGATCCCTGTACACTAGGTAGATAT
>JAXQGT010000152.1:0-16754 GCA_037040375.1 Basipetospora sp. M8501
CCATTCGGGCCTTGTTGGTCCCTCCCCCTCCGTCAGCTGGTAATTTGATACGTGTAGCCGCTCCCTCGCGGTTCGCGGTGGTGGTTCGTCCTTCGTCCGCTCCTCATCCAGCCTGATCGTCGATCCTAACGGCGTCTTAATGGACGCCCAGAGTTGCTAGAGAGAGTAGGGATCGGATGGGATTGGCACTGCCTGCGCATGAGAATGGACTACGGAGAGCTGAAGAAGAGAAGACACATCATACTGTAAGTATCCTTCTGGACTTGGCCTTTACTTGCGCATGGGGTTAGCATGGCGGGGTTAGGAAGAAACAGGAACGGGAGCTGCGTCTTTTCTCCATTTGCTGTGTTGTCTCTTTTGTAGCTTGTATCGTGATGATTGTCACTGTGGCTTTTCTGATGGCTTTTCTGATGGCTTTTCTGATGGCTGTGAAAGGGGCTCTGATTTGACATTACACGAGAGCAGCCTCCGAGGATCGGTGTTACCCGCGCAGCTCCAGTTACGGCATTTTGGTCCGAGTTCTTCTGTCCGTACAACCCATGGAGACGTCAACATTGTATATATTTTGATTTGATTGATGCGTTCCATGTCGTCTGCCTGTATGTGTACTTCCGTACTTTCTCTGGGAGCGACGAAGGAGGAAGCATCGCAGCAACCACAGAGAAGAAGCGGCGTAAGACAGTCTCCATGAGCAGGGAAGATATAAAAAAAGAATGATCATTGATGCCGATGCAGTGTTCCCCGACTCCCTCTTGCTGCAGCCTCTTGCAACGTTCAAAATGCACAGCATCCGGGTGTCAGCGATCGTCGTCGGCATCGGGTGAAGATCAAGATGACTGAAGATCACACCTGGCGGCGCGCGGTATCAACATCAATGGCGTCCCTATCGCAAATTGGGAACCCTGCACCAGTGTCCGAATCCCGATGTTCATTTGTATTCTTCTTATTCTTCCTCCCTCCCCCCCCCGTTATATTTATACTCTCCGCCCGATGGCGCCGATGATCCCCTCTCTCTTTCGACCGACCGGGTGTGAGGTTGCTGCGTGCTTGCGGAGTGCGCTGTTCGTGAAGCCACACCACACCGTAATAGGCAGACAAAGCCGTCGAGGTTGGGTCTCACAGACCGCTCCAGTCCACACTAAAACACAGCCCAGGTTCGCGGGATGACACTAGTGTAGTCTGGTATCTCAATATGAGGAAGGGGTGGCTTGTCATACCCGATGGCGTGAGGGCTTTGGCAAGTATGGGCGCCCAATGATAAGGACGTCTCGCTGAGGGAAGGGTACAAGAAGCTGCAGCCCAACCCTGCTAGGTCGTGTGCCATGGGCGATGGTGCAACGTCGGCCACGGACACACCCAGTAATGCTCTGCTCGGGGAGGGCTGTCCCACTTCCGAGTCCCTGGGATGGGCGACAAAGTTGGTTCGTCCTTGATGGTTCTACGGTTGTCGGTGAGTTCATGCTCCGGTCTTGGGCCTTCAATTATTGGTATCAATTTTGATGTCAAGGCAGTCTCTTGAACAGGTTGTCCTGTGGTCTCTCTGCGCGCACACCGAATGGGTGTGCTTCTTCCCCGCCATTGAGCCCACCGCTCAGCGCGGATAGCAATCGTCGCAGATTGCTTTTGGACTGCCCGCCCACCGAGTCATGACATTGATATCAATGATTCCCCCAGAGGTGCGATACCCATAGTGTAATCAAGTGCAATGCTCCGTGGCAAGGATTCCAGATGGGGAAAACCAAGCAGGCCATGGATCCTCGCGGGAGGGATTCGCAGACTGTGGTCCCAGCAAATGAGATAACAGGGCCCGGCAGGGGGCGTGGTCTATTAGCGGAAGGGGGGGAAACGAGAGAAAATTCCCGTCCACCTTATTATTATTTTTTCTCCCCTAGCGCCGGCAACGGTGACCAACTCGGGCGTCCGATGTCCACTGCTTTTTCTTTCTTCCCTACACTCCCCAGGTCACGCTCGAGTGCCTGTACACCGCCCGGATCGTTCATGATTGATCATGGAGGGGGTGCAGAATCCAAGGAGGAAGACGGACAAGAAAGAAGCCGAAGCCGAAGAAGACGATGCAAGAGTTGAGCCTTGTTCCGTCCCTGCCCTGCCCACATGGCAAAGTTGGTATTACACCACTCCTTGCCTTGAAGAAGAATAAGAATAAGAATAAGAATTGACAAGGATGGTATAATAACGAGGGAACCAGCACGGCCTTCTTCTGGAAAACAGAAAAGAATTTCTCTCAGACTCACACACCCCCCTTTCTTGAATCACATCCCGCTGCCACATATTATACACTACACCCCACTTATACACATACACAGCTAGTCTCTCCCTCTCTCTCTCTCTCTTTTATCTCATCTCACTACGAGTACAGACGGGAGTCAGACTTGCGCCCTGTTGTCAGAAGGACGCGAAACCTCCGCCCAGAAGACGATAGAGTTGTGCAATATATAAACCAGCTGTGGGCCTCTGTCTCAGTGCAGACCCTGGGGATCATCACTACTTACAGCATCATTAGCATACGCCTCCACATCATCATTGATCAATCACAACTGGTCACCCGCGAAGGGTATTTCGAATCCCGGCTGTGGATCCCAATTTTCATGGCGGGTGCTCTCAGCTATTGATACATATCAATCCCAGAAATCCCAGTTTCTACAGAAATTTCTCAATTCTACGGCGAACCTCACCAAAGGCTTCGAGAGTAAGAGGTTGGATCTCGGGTGGTCCAGATCAGTCACACTTCACACGCTTACACACATATACCCGCGCGCGCGCGAGCGAACACGCATCTTCACTCCACTCACTCAAAACCGACGTTGGGAAAAATGCCACAAACACACATCACCATGAGTCCCAAGACTCTCCGCCTCCTCCTCACCCTCCTCGCCTGCCTCCTCAACTCCCATGCCCCCAGCGCACTCGCGATACCACTGCCACTCCCGTCCCCAGACCACGAGGGTGAGGACGACGACGATGACGACGACGACGACAACTGGGACGATGACAATGACGACGATGACGATGACGAGGAGCACAGCATGAACATTCCCGCCGCGGTGGGTATCGCCGTGGGCGGCGTCGCCATCGCCCTCATCGTGTGCGTGGGGCTGTACCTCTGGCGGAAGCGCAGGGCCGACGCGAGGGTCAGGGCGGAGGCCGCGCGGACAAGGGAGCTTGAGGAGGTGAAGGAGGGTGCGGACGGCGAGGCGGAGGAAGAGGGGAGGACTGGGACGCCGCCGGTCAGGCTGCCGACGAAGGTGTACGAGGGGAAGAAGTGAAGGCCGTCAAAAGCTGTTGAGCTTTCGCTTTTTTTTCTCTCCTCCCTCTCATTTCTCTCCATGCCTTCTCTGTCCCTGCCTCTCTTTTCTCTCTCCTTTCTTCATTCAGTCTCTTCTTCTCTCCCTCCGTCTCCTCTTTCCCACTTGATATCTTGGTCTAATCCATTTGGGGGGGAAGGCGTTCTTGCATCTCGGAGTTCGGAAAGGCGTTTATTTTCGGCATCGGGAAGACCATGGTACCAGGTGATAGGGAGGACTAGTGATGATGATATATTGGGTCATCTTGATGCATGTTGGTCTTTTGTTCATCTCGTTCTGTTTGGTTCAGCGGTGCATCACCGTGTCGGATACCCTCGTTATTATAACGACATGTACTTGAATGGTTTTGGCCATATTAGTCTCATCTTTCTTTGCATCAATCTAATTATTGGTCCCATCACTGAGCCTGGTCCCTGCGAGATTCTTTTACAACGGACCCAGTCATACTATAATATCTAATGTATGTATACAGCTTACTAGATTCAAATAACACAAAGGGTCGACTGTCATTTCGCAACTTATCAACATTGACGGAGCTTACAGATGATCCGAGAAGCCTGGCCGGGCCCATTACTGAGCTGCTGGCATCTTCATATGGCAATTGAAGTCGACTTCGTGATCGGCGGCGGGGCGTCTCTGCCAAGATGCCGAGGCAACTAACCCATTCCAGGCACACTTCACGAGACTCGCCTTCCAACCTCATGCACCCCGGATTCGAAGCGGGGTGGACGACGGCGAGCTTCCTGGCATATGATGTTTCCCTTTATAGCCTCGCCCTGTATCAAATAACACTTACCAGGCGCTGGTATTAATCCCCCATAACGCCACCAAATCACTTTTCTTCCACCACATACCAACTGTTTGCTCAGCTCAACCTTTCTCACTCCTGGTCACTTCCTTCACTTGAATGCAAGAGAAGGTGAACTGGGTACAAGGAAATTTTTGGAAAAGCCACCCCTCCGTGGCCCCCGGCGAACCCTACAACCCCATTCCCCAACACCAGTAGCCCCCGATGCTCTCCCCTTCTGCTGCCTGGGCCCGCGTGGTCTCGCGCTTCGCCCCGCACGATATCGACTACTTTGGCACCCTCCTTGTCCAGCTCCTCTTCTTCTGGATACCGTCCACGCTCTACATCCTAGTCGACCTGTACCTCCCCAACTTCGCCGCCCGCCACAAGCTCCAACCCGTCGCCAAACAGCCCACCCACGCCGAGATCCGCCATTGCCTCCGCGTCACCCTGCGCAACCAGCTCCTCGTCGCCGCCCTGCCTCTCATCCCATATTACCTCTCCGCCCGACACGGCGTCCCGGGCTCCTTCCGCGTCGACCGGGACCTGCCCTCCGCGGCCGAGTTCGTCACGCACTTGGCCTTCTGCATGGCGGCGCGCGAGGCCTTGTTCTACTACACCCACCGCGCGCTGCACACGCCCTGGCTGTACCGCCGCATCCACAAGACGCACCACCGGTTCGTCGCGCCCGTGAGCTGGTCCGCGCAGTACGCCCACCCAGTCGAGCACCTCGTCGCCAACGCCATGCCCATCGGCCTGCCGCCGGCCCTGCTGCGGAGCCACGTGCTGACGGCCTGGGCCTTCTTGGCGTTTACGCTCGTCGAGACGGGGACCGTGCACAGCGGGTTCGACTTCTTTGGTGGGCTGGCGCGGATGCACGACGAGCATCATAGGCGGTTTACGGTGCACTACGGGGTGTTGGGGTTGTTGGACTGGGTTCATGGGACGGGTGGGGAGGAGGAGGAGGGGAAGAAGAAGAAGAAGGGAGGGGCGGGGAAGGAGGAGTGAGTTGTTGGCCCGGTAGGAATTGGAGATTGCTATTATACCTATGATTACATCTTTTGTTTGGCTTCGTCACAAGAGTCTGCCTGGTCGCGAGGTGGAATATCCATCAAATGATTCTTGACACTAACGTGTCGTTATCCGGCTTCTGTTTACGTGGTAGTGGACAGTGGAGGTGAATCCAAGACACCCTCGAGTCTCTCTATGATTTCATCGAGCTCTTCCACGGACCATGTCTTGGAACTGATGCGGACTAGACGCACAAAGTACGCGGGCAGGCGGAATGTTAGACAATCGTATCCATCTCGAGGGGGTTAAGGGTGGAAAAGGGGGTGAGGTTGAACTTGGCCGTCGGTGAACCCGACTCATAAAACCCTTACCTTTCAGATTGTTTGTCAGCCTATCTAGAGCCGAGCACCTTTCCCAGTAGTAATGGAGTTGCTCGAATAGGCGACCTGGTTCCGAAATCTCCGTATTGCGTGTTTGCAAAGGACCCCCCGAGATCTCGGCGTGATCTAGGAGTGTGCGCCAGTCACTCTCCTCGACGAGGAATTCGCGGGCCCATTCGTCCGCTGTTTGTTCACCACCCCGGCACATACCGCCGGGTCCCACGGTCAGCATTTCTGGTTCATGGATCTCGAATACCTCAGACTCCGCTTGATAAATGAGAAACTGAGACTGGGGAGGAGGGGAGTTTGAGAAATACTGGCTCTCTGCTCTACCTTTGAACCGCCCTCGGATTCCTTTCAGCGTCTCGGGATCCAAGTTGCCTCGCGGGTACAGGGCGAGGAAGTAGACGGTCATGATGAATCTCCAGGGCTCCGGGAACAAGTGGGCAATCTCGCACGCCCTGGACATATTCCCCGGTGAGAGGGCAGAGGGTTCCCTCTCGCGTAGTCCAAACGAGTCCCGGTCTCTGGCCACGGACAGGGGCCAGTTCTTCCCAACGGTAGTTCCGCCGTGTTCGAACAGTTGGTGGGCGCTTGGGCAGAGTGAACGCAGACCCTCTCCGCCATTGAATACGGGGCCGAGAGAAACTGTCCACGCCTTTCCTGAGAGGTCGACATGGCCCTGGGTGAGGTACTCTCCATAGAAGTTCGTGCCCCTGCGCAACTCGAGTAAGCTGTGGAGGGTCTTCTCGTACCTATCTGACGGTCTAGAAATATCCGCATGGCGGAAGCCCTTGAATGACTTGATCAGATCAATGTCCCTCATAAACGTCCTCTTGGGAGAGAGGAACATTGACGTGTCCACTACCATCAGGTACATCTCGCGCATATCATGTCCGTCCCGTCGCTGTCTGTAAACGGCATAATGGAGGGCAAATAATAGGGAACTTGTCCACGAGGTGAGGTTGTCTAGACGACTCTTCCGCCGCGACCAGTGTAGATGCTCGTTGAGCATGGCCGCTGCAGCCTTGCCTTCCATGGTATATATGTCCAGCTGGGGTCCTCCAAAGTTGGCCAGGGTGTATGGCGTGTCTACCGAGGTTGAAGTAGTTCGACCATCAGTAGACGGTCCGTAGATGCGGAAGAGGTGCCGAGGAACTGGTAAAAGGTCATCGAGGGCTGGAGTCGAGTCTGTTGGGGCCGGAGCAGACAGGCTCAGCCCGGCGAGCTGGCCGATAACATTGTCGTCCAAACGGCTCTCAGCCATAACTGGAATGTCTATGAACTATTGCGGTTTGTCTGGCTGTCCGCTCCCAGTTGAAAAAGGTGGCTAGAAGAAGTGTGCTGAAAAGAGCTGTAGATGTGCCCAGAGCTATTCAGTCGTAATCTTGGATCCAATCCCACCCAGCCCCAAGTGTCGCTGAAGGAGGATTGGTATCACAGCCTGGGCAGAGTGCATTAACGAAAACCCATTCTATTGGCTGTCGGCTTGATGCCTGAACTCTCACCATCGCTCCGGTTGGAAGTTGGGATGTAAGCGGAGGCCCATCGAGTGCTGTGGCGGGAAATTGTACGGAATTCTTTTTTGCATTTTGCTCCCCCAGTCACTCACCTACATAGCAGAGTCAACTGCAAGTAGTTTTGCCCCAAAGAGAGCCTTGGGGAACGAAGTCTGAAACGGAAATTTCAGATGTGCGGAATACATGTATATATGAGAGATCGCCAAAGCTGTTCTGTTCGGTGTTGTCCGATGCACCAAAGTGAGTGACAACCGCACGCACCTAGATAGCGAGAGATCGATGACGAAGGGGATTCGCTTGCCATTTTTTAACCGCCTAGTCAAAGTTTCCCTTGATTAGCAGACGGTTCATTCGGGCGTGTAGAAATTCTTCAGGGCAGCCAAAGAAGGTAAGATATGGAGGACAGATGGCAGAGAATGGGTGCCTTGGAACACGACAGCATCCCATCACCCTTTAAATTCGCACTACGTAGAAGTCTCCCGTGCAATGATCTTGGTCCGCGTTGCAGTTTGCCAAACGAAACTGTGGGCAGCTTCGCATCCGTTCTACAGAGCGCGCCTGTTCGAATATCAGAGCCGTGATGGAATTACGTCGAAAGGCCAAAGGAGGCCTTGGAGAGATTCCAGAAGAATGGAAAAGCCCTAGGCACTTCTGCACTAAACCAGTAGGCGGTACGTTACCAGTGTGTTGAAAAGAAGATGGCGGAGCATAGGTTATAGTTCAATCTGGACAGTTCGATAGGACAAAGTGGCAGCTTATGTCTTGTTAGAGGGAAAGAGACAGTCCTGGAAACGTAGGCTGACTAGTGCTGGATGTATTATTAGGTTACTGCAAACCATCTCCGCCGGATTGATTCTATTTCCAGCCCTCCCGGTATAAGCAGCAAGAACTCATCCACCTCCTCCTACTAGAACTTATTGATAGGAACGGCGTTCTAGGCCCCATATTCGTAGTAACGGAGTCTACCTGCTAGTTTCTCAGTCAAGCTAACCAAGTCTTCGTCGCCACGAACCCTTATTTAGAGCTGCTTAAGTCGTTGTACGTGAGGAGAGGCTTAGGCTACGGCTTATAATAGAAAGTATAGAGTTCTGTAGGTAATTCCTCGACATTCGCGATGCCGATATCCTCTGGGGGGGGGGAATATCGTGAAGCTGGTCGACTATTGACTTTAACTGCTCTGATATCCTCGTTTTGATATTTGGCGAGCAGAAACCCTAGCTGACAGTTAATACATTACCGGTGGTCTTATCTATGACAATTTGATGTATGTGACGCCCTTGTGTCTGAAGGCGCAGTATACCCCTGGGACGGGGGGCTGGCACACCTACTAGAACTGCGATCCTTAATCTGTATAAGTACTTAACTTGAGCTTTACCACACTCTCTCACCCTTCGCTTGTAATCTAAGTGTTAGCCTTTTTTACTATTCTTAGACCAACAACCACTCTAGCCATCATATCTATGTTCTCCCACGAGCTCCCCAGGCATCAACACGCACTCTTCCTCAGAGCAACAGTCGCAACTCTAGATCTCTACGCACCGTAGAAGGAAGGCCGCTTCGCCTAGAGGTTGCGATTATTGCTTCGGGTTCTCGGAAGGAAACATGCAAGATGTCCCGAGTTCGAATCTTGGAGTAATTCCCAACGACTTCCTTTCTCGACGTAGGGTTACTATGGACATGAAGTTATTGAAGCTAATAACTAGAGGAACCGAATTCAGGATTAATAAAAGTATATACACGTGTAGGAGTGAGGGTTATAGGGAGTTGAGAAGAGGTGCTGAGAAGAAGAAGAAGAAGAAGAAGAAGAAGAAGAGCAGAGGGGAGGACAGGAGGGAGGAGGGCGAAGAGAACTAACTTCATTGATGCTGCGTTGGAGAGGTAGGTCCGATTGTTACCGGGGGAGTCGCGGACATCTACAGTTTCATCCAACGCCGAAGGAGGGGGGATGAACTAACAACCAAGGCGAGCTCCTATAAAAGCGGGCCTGTTTGAGAAACCATAAAGAACACGAAGTCTCATGATATACCCACTTTGGGGGTGAGGATGCAGGAATTCGTAAAGGGCTTCGGCGCGGGCGTCTTTCGCCACGCTTGAGGATACCCTACAGTCTCGATTAGGTGCGATCCTGCTTCTCGCTCCGCCGGCACGAGCGGGCTAGTATTCCGTGGAGCACCCTCCCCAGGCGAGCATAGAATATTAGAGAAGGTGATCGTTCTGTCGCTTCCGCAATGCGCCTCGTGCAGTCTGTTCTGGACAGGGATTTACACACGTAGGCGATGCAAGGGGGTGTAACATGTTGCGAGCCATTCATCATCCATCATGTTCGAAGGATCTATTCGACAAGGCTCCCAAAAATGAACTCATGCAAGCCTCCGAGATCGCCGCCGGTGATCAGCCTGGCCCCTGTGAACCGTGACCCGGAAAGTCCGGCTCCTTTCAAGTTTTCTCCCCCATGCGCGTTGAGGAAATGGCCATGAACGGCACCTGGTGCATTCATCGACCTTGAAACAACCCGCATGCGGCACAACCAATAACAGCACAGCATCTCCCCTGCACCTCGCTTCCTCTCTCATCAATTCCTGTGTGTAACATCAATTGGAAGCTTCGAACCCAAATCTTTATGCGAACAAGCTCCTCACGTGCCGTTGAAGTGTTCCATGGCCAGCTCCAAGTCATCGTCTCTGTTCAGTATGCGATGATGGACCTCCGGAATGCTCCTCTCCAGGATGGTAAAATATTGAAATTGAGGCAAGGGAGGACCACAAAGGGGTGCGCATCGAGAGGCCACGGAAAAGGAGGCAGATGTAATGTGCAGAAAGCGGTACAGATTGGGGGTGGAGGAGAATGCGTGCACTTGCATAGGGGTGCGTCATTCAACGGCGGAAATAGAATATAGTAGGGCGTGATACGGATCTAAGTGCCTCACTATTTCCCTATTTCCGTCAATGCATGATGTGCAAGGCTCTTCTGAATGACCGAAACTGGTGGCTCGGAGCGACGAGTAGGCCGAGAATATGCCAGTTGTCAGGCTCCCGGGCTCCGCATCGGAGCCGCAAGTAATATTTCTGAGCCCGATATCTGTAGGTCAAAATTTAAAGGGTTGCACATCATTGGTCTGTCTCATCGGTAGCGAGGCTGGCTTAAGGCCGTACCGGCCATGACAGGAGTTTCCTGCTGTCTGGTCCGTCTAACACACAGGAAGAGGATGGCAGCTTCAAGCCCGTCAATTATTGGGTGCCACGAAACGCAGAATCCATTTCCAGCACGGGTCGCAGGCAAACGATACATAATCAATTTTGGTGTTAACCCCTCCCTTCAATGAGAGTGCTTGTTACCTACAGCGCGGTGGAGGTCACAACCGGACGGATGGCGATACGGCCGAATTCCTTCGGTCAAAGCCTCGATGATCGGCCGTGCCTGGCGAATACCCATGCTCAGAAGGGCAATGCTTCAAGTCCACACGCAGCCACGGCTTGCGCTTTTTGGCACGACTATGAGTAATCACATCTTGATATTCCGCCCGGCTCACGGAAGTGAACTCATCTATCGTGGGCTACAAGGGCCGCCGCTTGTCAATGCCGTCAACCGCAAGGGCAACAGCGAGTGAGGGTGTATACGCCGCGGAACATGACGGAAGGATCGGGGGCTCATGGAAAGACCATGGTTCCGTGTAAGTTGTAAGCTCCCTGGTTCAATGAAACCCATGACCGCGATGTGCGGATCGAAATTTCCCAGGACTTCATCCTCTGCGGATATGCTGGTGCATGGGGACATCGCTGAGTGGGCTGTTAGGCTCACCAGTGACCCCTTGCTCGTGACGTAGAATCCTTGGGAAGCCTTGGGAACGCATCGTGGGCCGATGGGAGAGAGGCAAGGTCGAACTTTCGTCTATAAAAGGCGTCGTGTCCTCCCCTCGAGACGAGATCAAAAAGACATCAGCTCTCATCAGAACACACTTACAGACAAACCATCCCTCAAAGACAACTCCCAAGCCTCAAGAACGCACTTGCTTCTTTACAATACCCCCAAGTACTCTTCAAAGACTTTTCCCGCTACCTCCTCGGCCAAAATGAAGTTCTCCATCACTTCCCTCGTCGTCCTGGCTGCTGCCGTTTCTGCCACCAACCCTAGCCAGCTGGCTAAGCGTCTTTCTGGTGGTGAGTATATACACACATTGGATCCATATGCAAAAGGGGTCTTTCCATCTCCCCTTTGAAACTCTTTCAAAAAGATTAAAACTAACTCGTTTGGGTTTCTCTCTCTCCCAAAAAAAAAGCCGAAGGTGTCAAGCGCAGCGCCCTTGCGATTGATGCCGTCACCCAGGAGCAGCTGCACGCTTTTGCAGAGACCTTCAACTACGCTACCTCCCAGCAGGACGGTCTCGAAAAGCGCCAGTTTGAGGTCTGCCCTTATGACGTATGCGCGGACAGGTGCAACTTCTACCCTCCGCTTTGCATTGGCGAGTTCTGCGACTGGAACACCCTTGGCTGCCTTTCCGGATGCTGCGTCGCCTGCGGATGTTAAACAAAGATCCGGGTATCCAATAGGCTTGTTTTCTTTTGTTTCGAATGGTGTCGAGTGTTGAATCTTGTGTTTAGACAGCGGGGGTTATCACAGGGCTGTGCATCGAGATGTGTCGGAGGGTCCCTTGTCGGAAGTTCTCAGGGTCACTAGAGAATTGAAGGTACAATGGCCTCGCTGCTGTCAACATAGCATCAAACTGCCAGCCATGGTACAAGCGCCAATATAAAGGGTTGATTCTATTTATGTGATTTTCGGACGTCTACGCCAGCTTCTAATTGGTGTGAGATCATCTAACTTGATGTGTCCGGAGTTTCACGTAGATGCATGTAAACTGTATGCACCTGAAGAAATGTCAAGTCCTCGACACATCAAATGCAGTTAAAAGTCCACCACCAAGAAGCCTTTCTTCTGCTTGTTTATACACTTACATGAATCTGATGCCAGCGATACTCTTTGTGCTCTCCAAGTTTATTGCCCAGAACCCTCTTCGCGGTGTAGTTGAAAGTGGGGCCGGGGCCGGCTTGGCACGGGTACGGGCTTGGGGATGCTGCCAAGCTTTGGAGGTGGAGTACATAGCACATAGCACAGTTGAGGTGTGCAACATTGGACGATATGTGCCGGGTTCTTTTATCCCCTAAGTTCTTGATTATAAGGGTCCATTTAATAGTCAGGTTCAAGTTGATATCGCTTGTGGCCTCTGATGTGCCGATTGCTACTTT
Organism: Basipetospora sp. M8501; assembly: GCA_037040375.1. Classification (NCBI taxonomy): domain Eukaryota; kingdom Fungi; phylum Ascomycota; class Sordariomycetes; order Microascales; genus Basipetospora; species Basipetospora sp. M8501. Next base: position 12,265 of record JAXQGT010000152.1, read on the forward strand.
TCGTAGCAATTCTCGCACAATGTTCCCGGGTTGCCGTTCTCTACTCCCCTTGTAGACTGACCTCGTGAGGACGTCCTCACCATCAATCTCAACGAGACTTACAATCTAACATGAACAAAAGTTCGAGCCTAATGGTTTTGTTTTCTTCCAAAAGCCCGCATTGGAAGCCAAGGAGCGAAACCCTGACGCGGGGTAGTTCATCCCTTGGCCCCCAAGCACTCGCCCATCTCCCGCGGAGGGAAGCGAAACGAAGGAATGCCAAGGCTATCATAATAATCACCCTTCAGACACAGTGATAGGCTCTTCCAATGTAGGATGGAGAACGAGCCAGACACGAAAACATGGAATCAAATTTTGAGACAAGACCTTCCAGGTTGGGCTGAGTCTCCAAATCCATTTCGACATAACAAAGACAACCCGGGTTCCTTCGATGTATCCCTCAATCCCTCTTTCTCGTGCAGTAGGAGATGCCAATACTTCTGGAAACAGATCACAGGCTCCGCCGCAAGAACTTCTCCTCCTTGTCATTCTCCTCCAACACTCCCGCCAGCGCGAGCGGGATCTCCCTCTCAGGCTCCTTCCTGAGCTGGTCCCACGTCCTCCACACCCATTCCTCCGTCTTTTCCGGCTCCGTAACCTGGATTTCACCCAACATGTGTCAGTGGATGGATCTACCTCTCTCCGAATGCAGGGACCAAAAGTGAGAACACTTATTTCCGACGACGCCAAAAAAAATGACAAACCCGTGGGACTTTGCCTTACCTCTGGCTCGTCATCGTCACTCTTCAACTCACAGAGCACAATGACAGTAATGTAATGCCGCTCCCGCCCGGGACTATTGTCCACGTCTCCCCGGACGGCCACCACCCGCCTCGCATTCACCTCGAGGTACGTCTCCGTCCTGACGATCCTCTCCGCGCACGCCGTGAACATTTCGCCGTACTCTAGGTGTCCGTTTGGTACGTCGAACTTGCCTTTTTTTCCTTGCATGTCAGTCATTGTGGCCAATATTGAGGTCATAGGGGTCCGATAGCGAGAAGCAAAGCAACACCTTACCTTTCCCCAGCGTTCCAATTTGCTTGCCCACAAGAAACGTATTGTTCCTCCGGTTGTGTATGAGCGCACTGATGACCACCTCCGGGTTCGGCACCATCTCGTTGGCCGCCATGCTCTCGTGCACTCTAGTTGCGCTGTGCCTCATCGTGCAGATTACCTTGAAAACAAGAGTTACCCAGGGGGGGGATAATTATTAACTTGATAATAGATGAGATGGGAATTCAAAATATGAGTGGGAATTAAAAATATGAGAGAGTCTGACGCCCCGGGGTTGAAAAATGCGAAATGTCGGTTTCGAAAGTGTATTCGCGATTGAATGTGACGAGGAACTGACTTACATGCCCACATAATCTGATAGGCGCATCATGACATCAGACCACGCACGACAGTCCGTGAGAGAGCGGTATGTCCCGTCCCGAAATGGAGTAATGGATTCTTGTTGGTTAAAAGCGGACAAATTTGTGCTTGTGTAATTGTTTGAAAGTTCATAGGTGAGGGGGATCACGTATGAGGCCTGGAAAAGTATTCCTTCGCCAGTATCGTGGTTGTAGAAAAGAAGAAAAAAAAATGCTTCTGTACTTTTATTAGTTCCTCCCTGCAAAGAGGAGTCGACACTAGACCTCAGAGACCGAACATAACAAAACCCGCAAGACCCATAAACAAGGAAACTGCGCTAGATGTTGTACAGGTAAATGAAATCCACTGATACACAAAAGAGAAAAGAAGAAAAAGAAACATTAGAAAAAAAGAGCAGGCGACGACGAGGTAATCGGGGTTTCCCCGTCACCTCGCCGCCTTGACCTCCAGCTCACCCGTCGTAAACGGCGAAAACCTCACCCTCCCCATGCTCACCCCCCTCATGACCAGGTAATCCGACATCTCAATCATGAACTGCTCGGGCCCGCATATGTAGTACTCGGCCGACCCGTTGTCCAGGTAGAGGTCCTCGGCCCGCACCGCCGCCAGGTCCACGCGCGCGTCGTACTCGTCGCGGTCCGACGCCGCCGCCGCCGCCGCCAGGTCCGCCCCCGCGAGCCGCGACTTAAAGATGTTAAGCGTTACGTTAGCGTGCGCCGCCTGCACCGCGCGCACGTGGTCCTCGAACGGCATGTTACGCTGGGCCCCGTGGATGAAGCTGACGGGCCGGCTGGGCTGCGCCTCGACCACGGCGTTGAGGATGGAGATCATGGGCGCCACGCCCACGCCCGCCGACACGAGCACCAGCGGCACGAAGCTCCCGCCGCCCGCCCACGGGTCGAAGAAGACCTCGCCCGCTGGGTGCGAGACATCGATCTCGTCGCCCCTCTCCAGCTCGTCGATGAGGAGGTTCGACACGAGGCCCGGGTTAATGTTCATGCATATCCCCGCCTTTTTCACCTGCATGCCGCGGTCCCGCTTCACCGTGATGCGGTAGTACTCCCCGTTGGGCGTGTCGCTGAGCGCGTACTGCCTCGACTGCACGCCTTTCGTCGACGGCACCGCCACCCTCACCGAGACGTATTGGCCCGGCAGGAAACCAGGGAGCCTCTTCCCGTCCTTGGGGGACAGGTAGAACGAGCACACGTCATCCGTCTCGAGCACCTTCTTCGCGATGCGGAACTTGCGGTAACCCTCCCACCCGCCCTCGCCCTCGGAGAACCCGCGGTACATCTGCTCCTCGCGCCCGATGAGCATGCGCGCGAGCACCCAGTACGCCTTGTTCCACGCCACCTTGCACTCGGGCGTCATTGCGGGGCCTAGCACCTCCTCGAACGCGTCCACGAGGTACTTGCCCACGATCTCGTAGTGCTGCGGCTTCACCCCCAGAGAGCAGTGTTTGTGGCACATGCGCTCGAGCCGCGGGATGAGCTCTGAGATGTTGTGCAGGTCGGAGGCGAACTTTAGGATCACCGCCGTCAGCGCCCGCGGTTGCCGGCCGTTGCTGAGGTTGACGTCGTTAAACATGTTGTGCAGCTCCGGGTGCTCGTTGAGCATGTTGCGGTAGAAGGTGGATGTGATGCGCTCGCCTTCCGTCTTGAGGGCCGGTATCGTGGCCCGCACCATTTGGCTCTGCTTGTACGAGAGCGCCATTGTGTAGGAGGTCGGATCGTCGTGAGTGGCTAGTGGTAGATAGCGGTGATTGGCCACTAACGGCGGGGATATATATGTAAAGTTGTGGCTTCGGGTGACGAGAAGTTGAAGCAAGAGTTGGATAAGAAGAAAGTGCCAGAAGAATGTATAAGGAAGGTGAGAAAGCACTGGGGAAGTTACAAGGCGGCAGGTCGTCTATATGTATGGGCATGCGGAGATGGGACTCCTCTCTCAACACCGGAATGTTAACCTCTTCCCGACTTCTCGCCCCACGCCAAGATCTACTGGGAAATGGAACATCGTGACGTAGCTCCCGAGAGGGTTAGACCCAGGGGGAATATGGGCAATTGGTATATTCCACCTTCGGACATGATACCCCGTCGCTCGGATGCACTCGGATGGAAGTGTACATGTGCATTTCATGGCCTCGCGGGGTCCACAGGCCGTTATTGCTCTTACCCCTGCCATCTCTAGCGCACTTGCGCGCCAAATGAAGTTCTGCTCTCCCGTGGAACTAGTGCCCCATTGTTACCTTATCCGGCTATAAGTGACAAAGGATACCTGCTGAGCAATACTGGTTAGCAAGCGAGTAGGGAGAATTGATTGATGGAACGCTGCTAGGTGCGCAACGGTCAATGATAGAAGGCCCCAACAGTTAAGACTCTACGGTGGGCTCTTCGCTGGCAGGGCGTTCCTTGCCTCTTCGCCTGACTGATTCAGAGCCGCAGTCTAAGAAGGGCGATAGTACAAGCAGTGACGGTTAGCCTCGCGCGCAGTGAAGGGATCTAGAAGCGCCAGTGGGTCCTCAAGGCCGACGGCGTTCGAGTTTCATCGGTGGGGGTAACAGCCGGGACTTTCAAGAATATGGCAGCTTTGATGCTACGCCGGCATGGACTTCTTGTTCTTTTTTGGGGGTCAATAACGCCTCCAAGTACCGGGCAGGTGGATACTCATCGTACGACTTGAAGCTGGCTCTCGAGACACTGGCGGGAAATTAGCTTCGAGAAGGTATTGAAACACGAGTTCTTGGCACGACCCGTCATATTGGAGGAACATGGGGGTGCGAAACGATGACCACTTGTACTACACCTCGTATGTATATAGGGAGTACACGGATGTGCCTGACAGTTCTCTCGGTCCCCGAAATGAAGAATGGAGGCCCCTTATCCGATGGGACCATCGTCGTGACACGGACGACTCAGAAACGGCGATTCCTTTTTGCCAGGGGGGTTGCCGGCGGCAAGGGAGGCACTCTGCAGGCTGAGCACGAGGCAGAGGGGTCCTCCACCTGGGGAAGTGGTAAGTGTGAAGATGGAGCCGAGCGTGTGCGGAGGAGGACCTAGAGGCGGTATCTCCTGCTGTTC
>JAXQGT010000153.1:0-16877 GCA_037040375.1 Basipetospora sp. M8501
ACGCAAACCCCGACACCCAACCGCCTACCCTCCCTCTTCCCCCCGCCACAACGCCCAAACCCATTACCGAACCGCGGCCCGCCCTCCTCCTCCTCCTCTCTCTCCGTCCCGGAGGCGGCGGGTGGGCCGTCCGGCCTCGCGCCGCCCCCGACACACAGCACGAAGCCCGCGAAGCCGAGCCGCAAAGTCCTCCTCGCCCCCGGCCACTCCCCGCTTGACTGGGCCGCCATTTCCGGCCCGAATGCCGACCTACGGGGCGTGCCCCCAGAGACACCATATCTGCGCGTCACTCCGGCGATGCTGAAGCGCCAGAACGGCCGCAAGGGCAACGACGCCTGGTCTGTCTTCGGCGGCAAGGTCTACAACATCTCGCCGTACGCCGCGTACCACCCCGGTGGTGTCCCCGAGCTGATGCGCTGTGCGGGCAAGGACGGCAGTAGACTGTTCGGCGAGGTCCATCCCTGGGTCAACTACGAGAATATGTTGCAGGCGTGTCTAGTGGGTATTTTTGTCGACGATCATGAGAAGAGTAGCGGCATGGACGACATGGACTAGAGAAGGGGAGCTTTCGTATTTTTTGGGCCATTCTCACATCTTGTTACGAATGCACAGTGTGTCAGTTCTAGAACAGCAAACCTGTACTCTTTACCACGAGTTGATACCCTTTCAAGAAATAGACGATCCATAGAGCCGTCTCGCCCCCTTTCCCCCATTGTCTTTTGTACATCGTGCTAGTCTTTTTTCTGTCATGCCTCACATTCCCACGAAACACCTAGCGCCGTTTCCCAAACCTGAAGCCCACTTCTTCATCACTCTCTTCACTCGCAGCCTCTCTCGCGACGACGGCCCTCGTAGACCTTATCCTCTTTGCGGGCTGTTCCGCCGTCGGTGTCGGCGCCGTCCTCTTCGCCTGCCCTGAAGCAGTCCTCTGACTCCTCGTGGACGCAGCACTCCTCTGCGTCCCGCCCCTCGACGACAGGCCCCTCCCCGTGGAAGCTTGTTCTAGCTCCGTGATCCCCAGAGAGATTTGCCCTGTTCCATCCTCCTCAGCGTCGTCGTCGTCGCTGCTTTCGTCGGACACGGTCCTCCCGGTACCAGCCCTCCTAGGAGGCAGACTTTGCGCCGACTGCCGCGTACTCGTTCTCTGACTCTCCGCTCTCGAGGGCTGGCTCGTCGCCGCGGCTGCTGCCGCCTGGCTGCTAGCAGGTGGAGGACCGGTGTTCTCGTCTTCAAGCCAGTAGTCATCACCAATGCCAAACTCCTTCGTCTTGACCTGCTCCAGCTCCACAATGACCTTGTGTATGGGCCGCCGACCGACCTCCCCCCTGGCTCGAAACCGCTTGAAGTTCTTCCTTCCGTTCCACCGCGGATCCCACCGCCCGTCCGCCTCGTCCCGCTCCCGCGTGCGCGGCCCGGAAGGTTCGCGCACGGTCATTTCCTCAACTATAGCCAGCTTCCGTATCTCCGCGAGGTTGATCCCTTCGGGCAGACAATCCAGATCCTCCTGCTCCGCGAGCGCGCGGGCCTCAATCTGCTCCCGGGCCTTGCGCGCCTCGTCGAGCACGTCGATCTCCTTCTTGATCTTCTTCGGCTTGGTGGTGGCAGTGCTGGCCCTCGCCTGCGCTTCGTCTGGGGTGTTATTGTCCTCGGGCGTCGGTTCTCGCGGGACGGGCTCTTCGCCCCTGGCTATGCGCCTACGTTTCGCAGCTGCTGCTGTGGGCGCGATATCATCCATCATCTCGTCGTCATCGTGGAGCGGCCCCCTGCGCTTCCGGGTGTTTCTTTGTGTCTGCAGGGGCTCTTCTTGGCTTGCGACAGCTGAGCCCTGGGAGACGAATAAACCGTCATTTTCATCGTGTGCAGCTCCGGTTCTGCTCTGTGGCACCGTCTCTGGAACTGGCGCCGACTCCTGCACAGCAGACATCCCGTCATCATTATCATCGTCATCGTCGAATCCCTTGAACCGCTTTGTAGCTGGGCGTCGACCCCTAGTCCTTCGCACAGGCACTTGCGGTTGACTAGACTCCTGGGAGGCGGAAGACCCCGAGCCACCCATTTGCACATCCTCTGACGTAGGCCTCTGCGCCGGAGCCTCCTCTGTTGGCTGGCTCGCGAGAGGCAGTGGTCGCCGCAGGATCTGGGCATCCCGCTGCAGTATGGCATCCAGAAACTCCTTCTGCTCGATAGCACGGTGGTCAAGTTGGCGCGACACAGCCGTGATGAACTCGACGTACCAGTCAATATCGTCACCCTTAGCCGGGAGGTATCTCACCACAACTACCCCCTTGCCCTCGCTGCCGTCCTCGAACGAACCTAGACCTTTCTCGCCAGCAATGGATTTTACATAGCGCACAAAGTCATTGACCTCTGTCTCGCCAGGAACCACTTCGAAGTACAGCGCTTTCCCCTTCCCGTTTGTGATGGGTGCAAGCAGATTGTCCCACTGCGCCTTGTCGTAGAATACAAAGGTGTAACCTGCGAATATATCGCTCCTTGAAGGATCTGGCGCATAATCTGAAGCCGGGTTTTGCGTGGCTTCTGATCCGCGCGGGGGCAGGTGATCTAGCTCGTTCGGCCAGGATCCCTGAAAGTCCGCTTCCAAGGGGCTCTCATCACCCTCGACAGTGGTCGCGGCGGTAACGAGCGCGTCGGTGAACGTGCTGAAGACGATGTATTTGCCGTTAATTAAGGCCTGTAGGCCTTTAGATGTGTTGCGCTTCTTCGATACAACATGGGTGGTTGCCTTGACATTGTACTCGGTCGTGAATTTGACATCAAGCTGCTCGAGATCGGCGCGTAGGGTCGCCAGGGGGTCGTGCTTCAGCTCTCGACTTGTGAAGGAGTATGTGAGAACCACAGGAATCCAGATGATGCTATCCAGCCATAAGACACGTGTCAGTACTCTGCATTATCTCAGAAAGGGAGAAGGGATTTCTTGCGTACTAGAATATATCAGGGCATTTACCCATAGTAAACTCGGTGCGCTCGGACAGTACTACGTATTTCTGATTCTGGATGGTGTTGCCCTCGACGAATGTACCCTTAGATGTGTTCAGATCCTCAATGGTAACTCTCGACCGGCTAGAGAGGCTTTGCTTCTAGGAGTCAGCGATGATGCGCACTAGTACATGGGGTGGTGTATCGATATATTCGAGGTCTCAGATGTGCAGGGACAGGATTGCTTACAGCATGTCCTTCTTGTACCGGGTCGACCGTGATGGTGAGATGTTTTCGCGATATGGTTTTGTGGGTAATGACCAGTTGGCTCTCTATATTTGTCACATTAGGACTACACCCTCGAAGGGGCCCCTTGGGATATGCATACGCTCAGATGACGTTCGACCGATTAGGTACTGCTTTCCCGGACGGAGCCAGAGCCGTCGACCTAGAATAGTCAACTGTCAGCTTGGAGATCTTGCGTCCATATCCATAGGGTTGGTCTTGGGAGATACCTTGAAAGGCGGCGCCTGAGCTCTCGAGTATCCACATCTTGGAGGAAGGGGCTTTGGAACGCAATCAGAGTAGAAAGAGTCCACGACCCGACTAATCTAATGCGCCACTAGTACTGAACATAGATAGGGCCTGATATGTGGCTAAGGCGGGATGCAGGAGTCCAGCTCTCGACCGGGAGGAGTGATTGAACGGCAGGAATCTTTGAATGCGGGAGGTTCAGATGTCAGTCGCGACGCGACAGTTAATCAGCCTCAGCACATGTGCTTAACGCCAAGTCAGGTGATATTTGGTCACTCGGGAACTGTACCGACCACGTGCAGGCAGCTGGCGCCCACTCTGCAATCAGTTGCGATTATGATCATCGGATGCCGTGTACCATCAGACTTCAGTGGCGATGTAAACCTGAAGCATTCGACTTGGACGCGAATAGTGCACTGTCAAGGTGAAGACCGATTGAAGCAAGTATGAAGCAAACCGCACAGTGAGCATTGTACCTGAGTGGGGTTGTGGACTCTCGGATCCGTCTAATCCTTCCACCTCTAATTGAGGCGTTCGCCTACGGAAGGACACTAAATGCACACTGGCTTAGCACAGGACCCCGCATCCATCTCACGCTCAATCTCGACAACTCCAAAAGGCTTCATCCAACCAGCCAGAGGGCAGCCCGTCGCAGCCGGCCGAAACGGTTACGCTCCGATTCCGCCGTGGACTTCCCACTCCCCAGCGCACAACATGTATCACAAGCTTCACCGGTCTCTCGCCTATAGGATTCACGGCTACTCTAGTGCTCCTTCCACGTAACGCAACATACAATCTACATAGTACAGCCTCCTTCGTCCAGTTTCCCCGCCTCGTCAGCCCCTGCTCGCCCTGGACGCTGGAAGCTCAACCATGGCTCAAGCAGTTCGCAGCAAAGGCATCGAGCATCTCCCCGATGAGATCCTCTTGGCCGTTCTGGCTTGTACGTTCAAAACCGAGCTCCAAAGTTCCCCGCCTCTGTGCTAGGTATTGTGAGCCTCTCATGCTGATTGCGACCTCACGACAGACCTGGAAGATGACGCGATTACAACACTTCACCTTGTTTGCCGGAAATTCCGAGCTCTGTGTCTAGACAACAACATGTGGCAGGAGCGGTGTTTCGAGAGGTCCCCTTTCCTCGCCAACTACCGCTACCGCCGCATGCTCGCAGAATCTCAGGCAGCCCGCGCCGCCGCTTCCGCATCCGCGGCTACTGCTCTGCAAGCTAACATCGCACCAGAGGTGGCCTCTGATGGGCTCCTAGGCCCGCTCAACCCCGCGGCCTCGCTTGCAAACACACCGTCAGCGAATGGGACCCTCCGCAAACCACAGCACATGCCCAGGAAGCAGCTCAGGGCGAACTGGGACCCGTCATACCCGGGAGAAAAGATATCCTGGTACAATGAGTACATACAGCGTTACGGCCCCGTAAAGACCAACTGGTTCCAGAGCCCGCACGTCGAGGGTGCCACGCAGCGCCTACTCAATGAGGTGCGTGGGCTAGCGCTCTTTAACCCAGGATACAAGGACTCCGCGGATGAATTACTCGCGGTGTCGCCGCTTGAGGATGGGACGGTGTGTGTATTCGACGTGCGCGGGACGCGAGTACGGAAGGGTGCTGTCTTGGGTATGAGCAGGTCGCGGTTGCTGTTCAGCAACGGGACGGAGCCGCAGAATGTCGCACGGTCGAAGGCAATCAATACAGGCGTTGTGGAGTGCGTGAGCGTCGATAACCAGGGCAACAAAGCCTTCTTCGCCGTACAAAGTCGTAAGTCCGCCGCTTGTGTTAATGTGTCTCAAATTCGCCTCTCCGCTCTACCTCGAACCAGGCTAAGCGTGGCATACAGATCTAATGGAGGTGGACCTGTCCCGCCTCGAAGTTGTCAACCAACAGAACTTCGAGTGGTCTATCACCACCCTCTCCGAGGCTAGCCCTGCCGTACCCCTAACCGTGGGAACTTCCCTGGGTCTACACCTTTACGACCACCGCGCCCCTCGTTCTCACCGCACACACACCCACGGCGGACCCGACGACAAGCTCGACCTCCTCGCCCGCATCTTCAGTAATGATCCACTCCCAGCCTACGCGCCCCTCGCCCAACCTACGCCCCTCTGCATCCACCACCTTCCCGAGGCTGGGTCCCCCAACTCCGCGTCAAATGACATCTACGTCGCCGGGCGTTTCCCGAGCATTCTTTGGTACGACCGTCGAAAGTGGCCCAAAATCCTGGGTTCGATCCACTCGGGCGCGCAACTCGCGAGCCTCACGTCCATCCCCTACCCGGTTCTGTCGGACGTGCACAAGAGGCGCGCGGGTGAGCTGGGCTTGGACCAGATACAAACCAGTAAGGCGGGGAGAGGCCACACTCTGCTCGCTGGCGGGGAGTACAAGTCGAAGGGAAGCTTGGAACTCGTCGGCCTGCAGTTGTCGGAGCAAAGCAAATCCGGGGGTGTCACGGGGTGGATGAGGTCGCAGAAGCCGTGGACATATGTGCAGAATTCGGTGGTGAGGGACTCTGTCATGCAGAACAGACTGATGTCCAGTAGCTCCAAGATTCTGTCTGTTATTACGCATGGGACTAGGATCATGGTGTCCGATGGCTGCGGGGACGTCAAGTGGTTTGAGCGAGATGGTAAATTTGACTCGTTTCCTGGGGTGTTCGACCAATATGCTGACCGTCTAATGTTTGTTCCAGGCCTCACCGAAGTCCGACGACATAGATTAGGTTCTGCGGAGAAAATTGACCCGAAGCAACCGTCCATCTTTGCGCAGTCGTCGGAGACGGGTGAGATAGCTCGAAAGCTCGTCTCGACACGCCCGGGCGATTTAAGCAGCTGCGTGGTGAACGACGACGACGTAGTGCTCTGGACGGGTGACAGGCTAGGAATGCTCAGTTTTACCTCGCGCGAGGGCTTTACGGCGGATGACTTTGAGGACGCGTTGGATGTGGCAACAAGCGACGTGAATGGGGATGCAGAGAAGCATTCGATGATAATGAGGAGGGCATTGGAGATGCACGCTGATGAGATGAGGCTTACGAGAAACCTGGCATTTGGTGAGCAGTAGATGGTGGCCTTAGTGCTGGCTACTGTTATTCCTTGGATGGAGCGCTACGGAGCATCAGGCGTCCGCTAATAGATTGTTTACACGGTTAATCATGATGAAGCATCTTGGGGGCTGCGCAGTGGAAGCTCATTCATGACGGTTTGCTCTCAGCGCGTGGCAAACACAATTGGTTAGACGATAACAGCGCGAGTTTCGCCGCAACAGATACGTGAGCCTCCCTGGCAACTGCCAGCTCGTTACCATGTTAGTGTTTTGCTGTCAATCGATTCCCCATTCGATGCGTTTGATAGAGAGTCGAGGAGAGTCGAGCAACTTCCGGAATGGGTTCACGGGCATTGGGCGGGGGGCCGGCGAGTACTTTCTATCGAGCTGCAGTAGAGTGAATGCTGGATGCTATTGAAGGACACTCTTGCGTCCATATGCGCGGGTCCGAAGCGTACCGTGGAGATGATGGTGGTAACTAGTGTGGTGAGGAATGCTTATCGTTCTACCGTTGAGTGAGGCACCCAATTGGGGCACATCTTGAGACGAGGAGAACCAATCCGTCCACGCTTCTCTGCCTCAAGCAGAACTCAAGAAGGTTGGTTGTTATCCAGCATCCAGCAAACAGACACGAGTGTCATGGAAATGCCCAGTGTTTAACCAGCTGGAGTGCATGTGGATTTATGTTGTGGCCATCTTTAAGGTCGTAGCCCGGGGCTTCTCTCATCTCTCAGTTAAGAGTACATGTAGTTGAGGGAAGCTCGAGGGCAAACAGATCAGTTTGGGATGGGACGGTGCGGTGCAATGAGCGGTTCTCCCTTGTTAGTCATCGCCTCAGCGTGCAATCCTCGAATACCACCAGTAGCACTCACATGTCCACTAAGGCACGGCGGCTCTCGACCAGGATGATCCTCGACGCTCTCTTTGTGCTGCTTCCCACTCGATAAGCCCGCCATTCGACCCCATGGACGATCATTTAAACGAGGCGCTGACTTGGCGACACTCCGGCCCAGATATCCTCACGATGCGAAGACTTCTTGACGAGCACGAAGTGGAGCAGTGATATGCATGCCACGACCAGGTAGCTGCAGGGTTGGTTTGCCGCTGCAGTCGCTGATTCTCACCTCACCGCTGCTGGTTCGTAACTCGACACTGATGCGTGGTAATACCCGCTACCGTACGCGAGATTCCAATGGGGAAGCCCTGGAAAACTGACTCATTGGGTAACAGAATGGAATGCCAGTGTATGGGCAGAAAGCATTTGATGTTCTCCCTTGGTGAGATCCCACGACGCACCCTGCTAGATCATCTACACGTCACAGTGCGTCTTCGGCCATTTCATATCGAGCCTTGACGAGGAGAAAGGAAAGAGAGCCACGAGGGTGGTGTATTACAAGCACCCACAGTTCGCCTCTCCGTGCCAGCACATTTATTGTCCACAGCTTCATGCTTGATGGTGGATTGACGGCGGGATGGGCCACCATTGGAGCGATGCCAAGTATTGGTATTGTGAGGCTGCAATGGGCAGCCGAAACAGAATGTCGTCTCCGGAATCCCCACCCTTACCTTTACTGATGCCGTCCCAATCTCGTCCGGCAGGAGGATTTGCGAACCAACCATCACCACTCTTCGGCTTGAACCTGGTCGTGGTTCGACACAAGTGCTGGTCTTCCGGGAAGGGTTGTCGTAATTCAACGCAAGAGGAAAAGAAAAAAAAAAGAATGGGTCGCGGACTACATAATAGGTCTAGGATTAGCTGCTCTTATGCACGATGAAAACCCAGCCATGCGCTGAACACCAGGTGGCTCAGAGGTCCAGATCTCCCCCGACCGACTGCCCCTCTCTTTTTACCTGAAAGCGATCTCTCGCATACATAACACGATCCCTTCCCGAATCTATGGGGTGGCGGCAATTCTTCAAACTGGAGTCCCGGAAATATCTTGGTTCAGCATCATTCCCTTACACCGTCCCCTCTCCTCTCATTCACACCCTGGCACAAGGGGCTTGATATGCTCCAAGGCACCCCGGTTCTTTATATTGTACACTACTCCTTCCGAACTCGTTTCGACGAATAATGTTCCATGGCTCGGTGGGTAACTGGAGGGGGTCTCTCTCCAGTGCCCCGCGCCGAGGCCATCACCCACCACCCGTACCTCGTCGGCGGCAAGCGCCGGGTCAGCCATAGTGAGGGCTCGGACTTGGAGCACCCGGACTGGTATCACCGCCAGCAGCCCCATCACCAGCATCACAAACGACCCAAGGTCGCCGGACTACTAGCATCCCACTCCGAGACGGCCTTGTCCTCGTCAGCACCCATCGCCCCCGCACCTCTCAGGCCTCGCGAGCTCGCCTTTTTCGTCCGGACCTGCCCGCCTAGTCCGGCTCCTAATCCGGAACCCGAATGCTCTGATCCGGAAGTCGATCTCGATCCGGAACTTGATCCTGAGCCCCTCTTCGACTACTCTGTCGATTATGATTCTCCTAGCCCTGCACCTGCCGCCTTTCCCGTCGGGAGTAGTGGCAGCTGTCCCATGGAGCGTACAGCCTCCGGCCTCTCCATCTCTTCCGGCGCAACCCGTATCTCCTCCCCCCGAGAACTGGACGACTACCCGCTCCTCACCGATCTCGAGGCTGCCCTCGCCGTCCGGGACCACCTCGCCACCTTCACCCGCCGCTCGCGCGACACCCAGCACGAGCGTATCCTCCGTACCCTCATCAACCCAAAGACCCGCGACGCCGAGTTCCCCATCGACGACGCAGCCCTTGAGTCCATCGTCTCGGCTGCTAACGAGATCTTCTTCCAGCGCCGCCTCAAGGGCCGCGTTGCCTGGGATTGGTCGCACGAGTCCGCAACCCAGTACCGCAGTGCCGTCATTGGTACGACGGCATTCCGGCGGTCCGCCGAGCTGGGCGGGTACGAGACCCTGATCGTGCTGTCGAGGCCTATCCTCATGAGCAAGAATTTCAGCAGGAGGCTGCTGATCTCGACGTTCCTGCACGAGGTCATCCATTGCTACCTCTTCATCGTCTGCGGGTCCAAGGCGAGGGTGTGCGGTGGGCACACCGAGGGGTTCAAGCAGATCGCGGCCATGATTGACTACTGGGCCGGGCCAGAGCATCTGAGGCTGCACGAGATGGAGGCTGATTTGGAGAGCTACCGGGCGGAACCTCCGCCGGTTCAACAACATCAGCTTCGACGGCCCGCTCATGTGCAGTGGAGCCAGAGGCAGGAGCAGCAGAACCAGCAGCAGAAGCAACAACCGCGGCAGTCGCTGCAGCATCCAGTTGCACGCTGGGGGTCTCCAAGCTCCTTCACCCCAGATAACAGGGAGCCTCGGTTCCAACCACATGATGATCCGCACGCCCATAAGAGACACTCTCCCTTGCGCCCGCACGACCCCCACAACTACGATCAGCATCATCATCATCACCATCATCACCATGCACCGCAGGAGCAGAAGTTCTTCCACGACCGACGAGACGGTGGATGGGAGGATTGGGTCGATGATCGATGGGTGGGCGACGCACCACGCCACCACCGTTTACCGGTTCAGAGTTATGTCCAGAGACCGGTCCCAGCACCTGTCCCTGGCCACCATCTGAATAACCACCCATACGTTAAGTTTACTGGGGAGCCCCCGCGGTAAACTAGAGAGCGGAAGTACTTATAGTAGACGACTTCGCACGCAGCCTGTGCATCTCCTATTCGGAATCGTCGATGTTACGACTGCCAGCCTAGGCGGCATCCATCCCGCATGTCTCTATTTCTCGAGAACCAGTCTTTTCTCCATCCCACTTGGTTCTCTTTCCTTCTAGCTTCTAAGAAAAGCGGATTGTCTTTTTTTCCTTATATTCCTTCGTGACACTGTCCAACGCATCTTTCCTATCTCATCTCAATGCTGTGTGGTGCATCATATGCAAAATGCTTAGGAGTTTGTTCTGCATCAATTTTCGTTCCCACGTCATACCTGGTCCCTTATATACCCCGATCATCTAAGCTAGCAATGCTAAGGTATTCCATCAAAAGGCGGTAGGAGAGCCATTTCTCTTTGAGAGACTGGATTGCTGTCTCGTATACCGGCACCTGTCTAAGGGGACTCGGCAACGAATATAGTGTGGTGACTTCGAAATTGTCCACTTAGCCGTTGCTAGTGTCACCCTTACGCCCAGAAGGTCTTCTAGAATTAGCATGAATACATATCTAAACCCTCCCTGAGCGCCTATCACTAGGGGACTATCCATCTCGAAGCGTGCTCTGCTTGTTCCCGTCGTTCGATGCTAGTACTTAGCTGGCATTTTCTTCACCGGATTATGCATGCCCTTACTCGCGATTCCTCTACACCCCACATCCCTACATTCACTCAGGAACATAAACGCCGTCTCTACACAGCAACACCACATTTTTGAAAAACCTCCTCCACTCAAGGGGGTCCCCCTTCACCTTGACAAACCGCACGTCCAGCAGCTCCACCCCCTCACTCCCGAAGAGCTGCCGATCGATCTGGATCTCGCCGTGTAGATTCTGCCTCCGGCCGTCCAGCGCCCTCACGCGTATCGTGGCGACGTGGTCATTCGCCTCGCTGAGCTCGTTGGCCTTTACTGGCGGGAGGGGCACGTTGAGCTGGTGCAGTGCGTCCGAGAGCATCTGCACGAGCAGGCGCGGCGGGACGTGCGAGAAGAAGCGGGTCAGCGACTCGGCGGGGACGATGTCGCGGAAGCGGCGGGCCTGCTGCGTCAGGGACAAGGGGATGCCTGGTTGCTGGGAGAACTGGCTCATGGAGGGCTCGGCGGAGAGGATGTCGGGGAGGAGGGAGCGGGTGTTCATGGCGGCGGTGTGGCGGGCAGAGGCAGTGGTGGGCTGGGTGGAGGAGATGCCGGCGCCGGCGCCGCCGAGACCGCCCGCGGAGCGCAGCGTGGGGCGCTCCCAGTCCCACGCCGCGTCGCTGATAGGCACCTCGGGCTGGGAGTTAGGCGCCACGGGGACGCCCGCAAGCGAGCCGTCGAGGTCCATGGCGTCGGAGTGGGGGGGCTGCTGGGTCGCCGAGGGGATGGGCTGCTGGCTGAAGTCGATACGGAGGTTGTCGAGCATTCTGGTGGCGAGCTGCACGGGGTCCTCGATGGAGCCGTCGGGCCTCAGGTGCGGGTTTTGCCTGGTGAACCAGGGATGCTGCTTAACGCGCTGGAACGTGAAGCGGCTCGCCGGATCGATGTTCATCATGCCGCGAAGGAGGGACTTGGCGTCCGCCGGCACGCCCTCCCACAGCTTGTCCGTGGAATGGCCCCCCGTTCGCCTGTACTCTTCGAACTCCCAGCTGTTCTGCGAGGGCTCGTCCCACGGCGTATTGCCCACCAGCAGCACGAACAGAATCACGCCGCAGGACCAGATGTCCGCCATCTCCGGGTTGTACTTTTGCGGCGCCGGGGCCGCGCGGCCCTCCCTCCTGCAGAGTAAGATCTCCGGGGCGATGTAGGGCGGACTCCCGCAGAGCGTCGTGCTCATCTTCGTCTGCCCCTTGTACGCGAACATGGTCGCCAGGCCAAAGTCGGCAATCTTGAGGCAGCCCGTCTCGGACATGAGGATATTCTCGGGCTTCAGGTCGCGGTGAGCCACGCCCTTGGAGTGCACGAAGCTCACCCCGGCGACGAGCTGGGCGAAGTACAGCTGTGCGACGTCCGGGGGAACGCCGACGTCGGCCTCGATCTTGTCGAAGAGGTCACCACCGGAGGCGTATTCCATGGCGATCCACTGCCAGACAGTGTCTTCGCCCGAGGCGAACCACTCGATGACGTTGGGGTGCTGGCCGACGTAGGAGTGCAGAGAGACTTCCATCTTGAGCTGTTTCTCTGTGAGGCGGCCGCGCTTTATGGCGTACTCCTTGTGGATTAGCTTAACTGCGAAGACGGGGTCCGGCTTGTCTATCGGAACCGCCTTCTTGATCCTGTCTCCTCTAGTCAGTCGTGTATAAGTGAGGGATGCATGTAACAGCGGAGATAGGAGTGAGCCCGTCAACATTCAGCCGTTGACTCGGAGCAGTACTCACGATGCATATGCCCCCCTTCCAATCGTCCTGGAGACGATGCGGAAGGGTAGGTTAGATGGGAGGGGTGCTAGTTGCGACTATGCCATGGAAGTTAGCGGCGATACCCGGTACCCAGTATAAGGAGATGGAAATGTGTGCATGACCGCAAACAGAGAAGCGGTCTCTATTTATTGGGGTAGAAACAGGGACTGTATGTAGTGCAGGACTCAAGGCTGGGCATAGGCCTCACATACCATGAAGAATGACTAGCAATTCCGACGATCCGATGTAATACTATTGTGGAGGAGGAATTGGAGCCCAAGACGTCAACCGGTGCCCGAGGGTTCTCCTTCCAGATTGACCCACGAGCCGCAAAGCGAAGAAGCGACGGCGTTTAATCTGATGTTGATACTCGTCTGCATAGGAGCCGCAGTTTCCGGCTGCACTGTTTCTCTATGTGCGACCCTTGACAGCACATAATGGTTGGGTCAAGGGCTTTGGAGGGTCCGTAGAGCTGGTTACTGTGAGGCGGCCCGCTTGTCGCGTGGCGGTCGCGGTCTGGCGCGAATCAATTAAACACACCGCACGAATATTGTGAACGACATGGCGAGCTTCGCGCCTTTTTAGTGGCTGATAAATACCCTTTGATGGCCCCGCGTTTCCAAAAACTCGAAAACAATGGATTATGATTGGCTCTCGCTGCATCAATAGTGTTCGCAGCGCACTGTCTCCAAGCCCAAGCGGTGGTCAAAGGCCCCTCGCCGTTGGAACATGGCGCTGGTGTGTGCAGCAGTGTCGTTGCTGGGTAACTATTTGCTGCCTCCAAATAATCCCTGCATAATATCCGCCCACCACCCTCACCACTTGACCCTGCGAACAGACCGACCGACTATCGACAACACTCTCCGCAACAGATAAAGAGACCATTTCTTTGTTCCCTACCTCAAACTCATCTTTTTTAAGATCAAATCGACCGCTACTCTATTTGCAGCTCATCTCTAGGCTGGGCACCATCGCAGACGTCTTCTGTTTGTTAGCGTCACCCTGGAACAAAATCGCCACAAGCCGCACACACGACACTCCCTGTCCGTTGTCTTACACTCCGCAGCCATTTCCTAGGCCTGTTTACAGACTCAACGTTAGACGTACAGAGACATCATAGCGAACTCTACCCCCTTCAATCAATTCAGCTTTCAGTAACAATGGACTACACCATGAGCGAGTCGCAGAACGCTACCGTTCTCCCTACGGCTCGGAAGCCCGCTGACACCGGCAGCGTCACCAAGAGGTACGGCCTTGGTCTGGTATGATAGTCAATTGCGATGGACCAAACCGCTAACAGCATGATATCATAGGCTGCAAACCGAACTCATGACCCTCATGACTTCCCCGGCGCCCGGCGTATCCGCCTTCCCCAGCGCGGACGGGGATCTCCTCTCCTGGACCGCCACCATCGAGGGCCCTGACGACACCCCCTATGCCGGCCTCATTCTCAAGCTTACCATGGCCTTCCCTGCCAACTATCCCTATGCGCCTCCCACCGTCCTCTTCAAGACCCCCATCTACCACCCCAATTTCGATTTCTCCGGCCGCATCTGCCTGGACATTCTCAAGGACAAGTGGACTCCCGCTTACAACATCCAAACTGTACTCCTGAGTCTCCAGAGCCTCCTCGGAGAGCCGAACAAGTACGTCATACCTCCACCGCGTCCGGTCCCATCCATGGCCGTTTCACTTTATTGCAGGCGTTGGATCCTTACTAACAAAACTTCAATCCAGTGCGTCTCCCCTCAACGGCGAGGCTGCTGAGCTATGGGACAAGGATCCCGCCGAGTTCAAGAGAAAAGTCCTCGCCCGCCATCGGGACATCGAGGACGAGTAAATCGCCGCTGCAAGGAGTTCGGCGGGTGTCGGTAACTTTGTTTCCGGATGCATATGATGTTTTTGAGCGAGAATATCTGGGAGCCTAGCATTTTTGTATCATAATCATCGCTTGGGGGTGTTTGGTCCTTTAGTCGAGCTGCTTCAGCTTGGTGGTTGGGGGCGTTCCGCGACTTGCATATTGACGTCCCTTCGCCTTTGGGTTGGGAGGGCGCGCTCTTTGTTGGGCAAGGTTGGAGCTTGTTCGAAGAAGGGAAATGTGCTCGTCTTTCTTACCTTAGTTTCGAGGGTTCTTGGTGTGTCAAAATGATTGAATACCAGGCAGGCATCGCCTACGGAACGTTGGTTGAGTGCAAGTGGATTGGCATCGTTTCACAACTACAGTTAGTTACTCAGGTGTAGTCACCACCGTCAGCGGCAGGGGACTCCTGTGGGCTTCAGTGTTTCGTGGCATTATCCAGCACGTTCCGAGGCCAGGCAACCCAAGCGGACCCAGGAAAACCAATCCACACACAACCGACGAGATAAGCGCGGGGAGAGAGAGACAGAGAAGGCGCATGTCTTCGGACATTCCGTGGTCATTCGAGTACTGCTGGGATGTAGCATACTTTGGGCGAAAAGAAATTCCAGATGCAACTCCAACTGTGTACCATATGCCGCCTGTAACATAAAAACATCCCGAAAGTAGCCCCTGGGAAAAAGAGTTCCTTTTTTTCTTCTTGGTCCCCTCTTCCCGCAAACGACACACAGACGCCCCTCGGGCTTGCCCCTCGCCCTCCCTCATTTCCACGCTTCCCCTTTTTGTCCTCCACGTCACACTCTAAAAGCTCCCGGAAAATCGATTCGTTTACTCGTCGACCGTGACCGTGAGGAGGCCCTTGGGGTTGTCCACGTTTACCGCTTGTACGTAGCTGTAGAGCTTCTCCTTGGCGCCCTCCTCGTCGTTACGTTTCCGGGAGATCCGGACACGGAGCCTGTAGGGAACACCCTTGACACCGCACTCCCAGACCTTCTTGTTGAGCTGGGGGTCGAGGCGGACATCGCTAGTACCCTACATCCAAAAAAAACCTCCTGTTAGACAATCGCACGTTCGACTTGCGCTGTGGGAGGTTGGGTCGATTCGTACCATCGCCTGCTGAGCGAACTTTCGGATCTCCTTGATGGCCTTGGGGGCTCGATTCTTGAAGGTGGCACCGTGGAGCTATAACCGGCAGAAAGATATCGTTAGCATTCCTTGTCTCTCATCCCCAAGTCCGTCCAGATTTCCGCAAGGCTTCCGGTGCGAAAGCTGCCGTTCGCGAAAGATGGAGGCCACTCCCGCAATGGGGTAGAGGCATTGCGCTTTGGGGGGTGAGAAAAGGACGAACCCTCTTGTGCAGATGGATGGTGTACTCGCGAGCGACAACGTCCGCAATGGCGGACCGCTGCTGCGTCTTCTTTCCCTTCGAGGTCGACATTGCTGCGAGGTTCGTCGGTGTTGGGGGAACTGGGTGGGTTGGCGGGTTGATTGTCGACGTTCGGGAGTTTGGGAGGGCTTTTGCTAGAGGCAGGGTGGGATGGATGCCGAGTGGAAAATGTGTGGGCAACAAATTTGACATCACGTGCTGGTTGAGGGTTTGGCTAGCAAGACTGCGACGGCTGGCGGGACTTGCCAGATGTTCGCTTTATGGTCCGTGCGCAGCTGTGGATAAGATCAGGCAAAAAACAATCAAGGTCGATTTTTGCGTCGAGGTGGAAATGCTGACTCATCAAGGCCATTTAACATTAATGGCGTCTCAGGTACGTACCCACAGCAACCCCTGCCATCCCGAGACCTCTGTGTCGCCCTGAACGCCAACCTCCCTCTCGCTCAACTCCGGCCAGGTAAAGTCGACCTCACCTGTCTGATCGACCTCCTCCGATCGCCTTACTTGGCGAGGGATGCGCTCTGTCGGCTCGCTCATCCTCCACAAGACATATTCCTTTCTCACTTTCAACCGACGCCTTTACCCACGCCCACCCGATCCAACAGCACGCCGATTGACGGATCACGAAGCGCGCAATTGAACACGAGCAAGAACGAGCGAGACCGAGCGAGCAAGACAACACCATCAGTCCCAAGAGTACGGCTCAATCGGCCAACTTGAGAAAACGGCTCTGAGGTGTCTGATTTCCACGCCATATTGAACCACAATGGCTTCTCCGTCCCCGGTGCCCGACCTCGATCGAAACAGGCTTCCGACTTTATTCGAGGTCCTGAGCCGTCGGACCTTACCGCCTGTTGATTTATTCTCTTTCTACATCTACATGCGCGACCAGCAAAGATCTGTCGACTATCTTGACTTCTGGTAAGTCTCAATTCTCCCGCAAGAGAGACTGCTGTATGTTAACCATGGAATCACAATAAACAGGCTCGATGTCGCCCAGCACATGTCCCTCTGTCGGCACTATGTTCGAGAACTCCGCCGCTCCGTCCT
>JAXQGT010000154.1:0-16587 GCA_037040375.1 Basipetospora sp. M8501
ACACCGCGGGCCCGGTGACGAAGCTGACAAACGCCTCCACCGAGGCGCAGAGGTTATATCGCTACCTTCTGGACGCGCCGGGCGCGAATGAGGGCCTGCACCTGCAGGAGTTGAGCAGCGGGTCGGGCATGACGGTGAGGCAAGTATTGTCCGCCACGGATGAGTTGCTTAGCCAGGGTGTTATCTACACTACGGTCAACGACGAGACGTGGGCACTGCTGGAGTACTAGGGATGTAAGAGTACAGCCTTGAAAGGTGATGGTGACGCAAGAGGCAAGGAGCTCAGTTGTGATTCTAGAGGTATTTCTTGCCGGAAGAGTCTGCACGGTATATGAAGTTGGCGTAAGGAGGGAGCTCTGTATTACTGTTGTGGATTCGGCAGGGAGCGAGACGAGACATTGATGAATGTATGGCCTACAGAATTGCAACGCACAAATAAGGTGGCTCATGAGGAATCGAAGCCTTAATTAAGTCTTCTGCATTTTATTTCAAGGGAGTATCTACTGGAGGCACACCATGCCACAAACGAAGCGTACTTGGAGATGTTATCTCGCATCTGCCGTCTAAAACAAGGATTATATGTGGACAATCTGGTCAATTCACCCCCAACCCCCTTCCTCTATCTTATCCTCTTCTTTCGTTGGTTCTTGCGTTTATGCCTAGGGTCTCTCTTTCTTCGTGAGCACTCTCCCGGATCAATCCGTCCCCTGATAGACCCCTGCTGACCCAAGGACTGATACCAACAGGTACACTGCATTAGTAGGCGCCGGGCCAGTCATGCAGCCTCCGCCAATATCATTAATCATGCTTCTCATTTGAAAACGGAAAAAAAGCAGAAACCAAATACGCCAGGTCTCCAGACACCCCAAGCGCACTTAACTTCTCTCAGCCCTTGACCAAGACACTTTCCAACTTACCGGGGTCAACACCTCGGTACTGGGGCTCGCGGACCATCAGCGAGAGTAAGAATGCGTCCTTCTCGTCGCCGAGAGAGACGACCTTCTTGGTCTCGAAGCCGAACTTTGTGTAATATTTCGTGTTCGACTCCGAGCTCGACTCGAGATAGATGGGGCGGCCTGCAGTATCGGCCTGTAAGGGTAAGTCGTTAACATTAAAAGCCAAGTCTTGTTGACAGTGGGGATGGGGGAAAGGAACACTTGCCACTTTGCACATGTGGCGGATTAGCCTTCCGGCATAACCCCTGCCACGAGCCTTAGGCTTTGTTCCAAGGTACAGGAGGTAGTAGCAATCATTGTCGCGAGCCCCCATCACCTCAACTTTGGCATTGTGTAGGACGGGGAGTGTTTCGGTGAAATACCTGCGCCTTCCTTGAGGGGAGAGAAGGTAGTACATTCGCCAGAGGCCGCTCCGAAGGGCGACCCACCATCCGTCGATATCGCCGCCAGGAGGGAGCCTGTGATAATAGAACAGATGTTAGCTTGTAGTTTCTTAAAACTTGTCGAAGAATATGGAAGGGACGAAGAGGAGTAAGTGGCTCTGGCGCCGGCTTGGAAGCGAGATCACTCAGCGATGTTCGCACGTCAACCATTTGACAGCGAGAGAGGAGCGGAAGGAAAGGAAACGGGATCACAAGGCACTTACACAAGCGCGACACTGTCATGCTCCGGGCCGACGGTGGTGATGGCCCCCTTTATGAGGGTTGCCACGGAGGTGGACGTCATGAGGTCGAGATGGATTTTCCACTTCTGCTCGGGAGTGAGGTGAGCCATGTCATCCGCCCCTAGGAGGTACAGGCTAAGGTGATCAGTCGCAAAGGAATGGGCCAGGGAGAGACCGACCTCCCTGTACTCCGACATGCGGACCGTGCGGACGGAGTCCTCCCAGCTGGGGGGTATCAAGGACGACACATTCGGCTCGACGAGGGTGACGTTGCTCCGGATTGGTTCCATGCTGGCGAGCATTGTTTCGGCGTTGTCCGAGTCCGTGTCCGTGTCGTGCTTCTGGACGGCAATGATTCCAGGGCTTGAGGTTTCCTGCATTTTAGGGTCTGCGTTTAGTGTGTGCCTTGGTGTTCTTGAAATAATTGGTGAGTGATTTGTGGTGATGTATGGGGGGTGTGTGAGTTCAAGGAGGCGAAAGCTGTGGAAAAAGTAGGCGAGTAGTACATATTCAAGGGGCTAGCACTGCTTTATATAGATCGTGTAGCCAAACTAGGAAAACGACGTTGAAAGGCAACGAGATACTGTATCCATCAACCCCTCCGCCTCCCCCTTGACAGCTATTCGCTGTTCAAATCTTTGTGTTGAGGGCATGGACAGCTCCAGCTAAGCTAGTCGGGGACAACTGGACGGGGCAAGACAAGTGCGCTGAGAAGCTGAATCAGATGAGAGGAACTTACAAGGTAATAAGTCCTGTATACTGTCGCCTGTATGGACATTGGACAGCTGAGTTCTGGAAACGGGCATGAACCTGGACGGATGGCGCAGACAGTGGAGGCTGGTCCGGAGGTCAACCGACATCAATATTGCTTTGATGCCCGGGCTTAGTCTAGAGAGGAAGGGAGGCCTGATTTGGAGTTCCACCTTGGACCAGTTCTGGTCTTCTAAAACAACTGTAACTCAAGGTCGAGATGTGTGTTCTTTGTTCCGGGTCAGAATTGATCCTCTTATGTTGCGCGGTTCCGTTTGTAAATCCGAGTCCTCGTCCCCTTATATGGCACCAGACGTCAAGAGTAAACAGGTAAGCCGAGACGGGAGCTGTAATATGGCGAAGAAGTGTGTTGTGAGCTCTCTGCTGGTCGATTGTGAGTACAGGCGAGAAACCACGGAACGTCACTCTGATATGGCGCCAATTTCCCACGTGAAGAACTTGAAACGATGAGAGATGAGAGCTGAAGCTTGACGTGAGGTCTGCAGTTTGGGTGCGGAAATGCGGTTCGGATGCGGACAAGGAACGATGAGACAAACGATACTAAGGCAAGTATGACTTTGTTCTGGGACTCAAATCGACCATACAGAAAGCACTGCGAAACTGATCAGTCCCGTATAAGGTGTGATGGCAGATGAGGCTCGACGGGAATAGCTCTGGTAAAGCTACTAAATGGGTTGGTCCGTGTTGAGCAGGAGGTTGAGGGACTGTCTATGATATTCCCAGTCCTTGCTTGAACTACCGAAGACAGAACCTGGGTCAATCCAACTTCGCACGACTCGTAGTGGTGTGTGCCAGGCTAGTGTCCCCCAAGAGGTGGTAGTTTGGTGTTATTATAGGAAGGGATGATGTGGGTGGGCAACGATGATGTGAATCGATGCACTTGGTGTAAGACCACTTTCGCTCTGGGGAGAAAGGCCCCCCACCCAGACCCGAGAGGCGGACAGACCGGCCTTATGTAGACGTTTCCAGTTTGTTGGAGCCCGGTCCATGGTGTTAGACTGGTCGAAAGTATCAAATGCTGGCGTTGACGATAATTCCCGGATGGCGTACAGCACGAGAACAAGGATACGGAGTACCTGTGAATGGAAAACGGTAGCACGGTGTCACAAAGAATGAAGATCGGTGTAGTGTCAACTGCGAAATACCTGTAGGCATCGCAAAAGGGAAGGGACAGAACGGAGAGACCGGGGTTCTATCAAGCTAAAATGCCTGGTCGGTCTGGTGGATGTATGAAGCACTGCTCGTATTGGTCTCCGCCATACTCCGTAGTGTGGGCAGGGAGTGAGGGAACATGAAGTATTACGAGTACTACTCCGTAGGTAGTGTGCAGGTGCAGGGTGAGTGAGAATCGAGAGACAGTTGAGAGCAATGCACGGAGTACAACTGGCGTACGCGTACGACTACTACCTAGAGCATGTAGCAGGGGACACACTCCGTATGATGGAGCAATCGCCCGAGAGGGCCGACAGGGAGTATGAAAAGCAAGATGAATGGAAGGTGCGTGGGGTGGCAGCAACGATTGTGGTGTACAGCTTGTTAGTGCGGTGCCAGTGTCGTGGTCCGTCTGGGCCGACATTGAAAGAACGGGGCAGGTCAGGGCAGGTCGGTGCAGTGCGCTGTGCAGCCAGCGCCTGTCAGTACTCTCCGTGGATAAGGCCAGAGTGGGGGGCCAGCGGAATGCACTTGCCCCGTGCTCCGAATAACTTGAAAGTATCTCGCCGTACCTGGAGCAATCAAATCGTAGAGGTGTACAGTGAAGTACAAGCACCCCTGAGCCCTTGAGGGTTCACCCTTTCCAGGATTGTTTCCAGCTGTTGGGGTGGCGTGGCGTCGCTGGCTGCTCGGCTGTGTGCCCCGTGTGGTCCTTCCATGTTCGGGACTGACCACAGAATCGGATCACTCAGTTCTCTGCACCAAACCGCCCTCTACTCCCCCCAGCTGAGACCTCAATCCTCAGGTTCCGATGTTTGTTTGCACGCTTTGCAAGGTCGAATGACGAGTTCCGTTGTGGCGTTACACTCGCCGCATCCAAAACACGTTTCCCGTTCGCTTTTACCGGGAGATGGAGTTGGACTGCCGGACACAGCACCGTGTTACCGGCCTTGTCCGACCCCAAGGTGGAGTCAGGGCAGACCGGGCCGCGGGTCACACAGACCCGTGGCATCTCGCTCGCTCGCCGGCCAAGGCGGCACAGAGAAGTGATTCCAATCTCGTACGAGTTGGAGTAATACGCTTCAGGAGGTCTCAGGGTGGAACGGCACACGCCCTTCCCTGTCCTGTCCTGAGGCTAGCCTGAAGGAGACACTATGAAGTATCACCTCATGATCTGTCGGACGGGGTACTTGATAGTACGGGCGGCGGGCTGATAACGTTGAGGTCTTTACTCGCTTCGGCGACCGAAGGATGTAGCTGCACGTGGAGTCGGTCAGCACGGCTGCACGGGGCCCGATAGGGGAGAGGAACAAGAAAAAACCACCGAGTCAAGATCAAGGATCAAGGGTCCATCTGGGATTTTCCAGAAGACATCATTCCTTACTCTCCCCTACACACTAAGGGCACCCTGCCCAGTCTGCGTATCTACCTCCTCCGTTTATTACACACTGGAGCACAACGAATGTTCGGTCGACAATTCGTTGAGGACTGGAATTAATGAATTGAACGGCCCCACTCACTACCTACCTGAACTCCATAGACCCCCTGGCTCCAACATCAACTCATCAATGGCGTCAAATTTGTTATGGAGTACACTAGATGACGGTGGGTTCGTGCAAACATCACGCACCATCGTGTCGTAACCAGACTGCACCGCAAACATTTACGGAGAAATAAGATCAAGGAACAGCCGCGGCAGAGCACACACCGTAATGACGGCGCAAGTTTGTGCAAGGCAGTGGATGCTTCCGGGGACTGACACGACGGCCAATTGATTTCCTGAGGTCAGCCAGGCCTGGGGCCTGGGGTTTGGGTCCCATGCACAAACCTGGAACTTGAGTCCGCAGCAGCATACTGTGACCCCAACCTCAACCCCACAAATACAGTTGAATGCACCACAACGGACCAAGCTCGCAAGTTCTCGCGGTGTAATATGTGGTCCCC
This sequence comes from Basipetospora sp. M8501, assembly GCA_037040375.1. Classification (NCBI taxonomy): domain Eukaryota; kingdom Fungi; phylum Ascomycota; class Sordariomycetes; order Microascales; genus Basipetospora; species Basipetospora sp. M8501. Next base: position 5,488 of record JAXQGT010000154.1, read on the forward strand.
AGCCTTGCTTTTGCGACGGCGTCCCCCATCCGGGCGGTACCAACAACAGCCTCAGGTACGTCTGTGCAACCTTAGACAGTTTGCCCGACGCAAGACTGCAGTCCGGTGTTTGGAGCCATTGATCTTGCTGAATGGCTCTACACTAGAATATTACCATCACGGGTTAGAGCGCCGTCCCGTTTCATTCCAGTTCAAGCGATGGCTGGCCATATGCGATGGGTTGGAGAATTTAGTATTCGATGTGGACCGTGCCTGACATGCCACACCTTGCATCCCTTCACGTTCCCTCTACTCGTAGTAAAGAAGTCCCAACGCTCTGGTTGATGCGATCCAGACAAGGGGGTTCACAAGGGGGGGGGGAGAGAAGGGCCCGAACCTGGGTACAGACCCGGGAACTTGTGCTGTGATGTATTTTATTCCCTCGTCTGAAGTCCCAGTGCCCTAGTAAGAAACTGGAACGATCGTGATCGCTCTCTCTCTCCGGAGTACGGAGCATGCTCTGTGATTACCCTCTTCCCTCGTTTGGTGATTCCTGTCAGCCGCAGCGGTCAATAGCCCGTAGTTGTGTCTCATGAGCCATGCAAGTACCACCCAAGGCTCATCCCATCTCGAAGCATTCACTTCGCCTTATCCTGTCTGTGGACCTACGGAGTAGTACACTACGAATTTAGTGCACTTCTACTTGTGTGAACATCTAGCCACCACGCTGCATGTCCGGATGTGGCTAGCTCGAGCCTGGAGCCAGGTAAATTCAACTCTGGTAATGGGCGCTAAACCCATGCGCGTGCGGAGGATTGGCGTTGCATCCCGGTTCCCAATACAATCAGCGTATGCACTAATATCTCCTTCTGCACACTAACTTACCAGTCATCTGTGGACAGAGCTGAGAAGAGGATAGCCTTTGCGAGTAATCCTCCGTAGAAGGTAGCTGGGTCAGGCGTCCATTGTAGGAGTTTTCAGATACGGCAGGCATTTCAGGCCATCAACGGTAAGCTGGTCCTAATGTTTAGTGCCCTTACGAGATATAGGCGAGCCTATGTTCCTTCTCGACAGACACTGTGACGATACCTGTTAGTCAAACGCAGACTATTTGTCCTATAGTTGAACCTTGGGGTCTCCCAAACCAAACGCTGGACCTGGCGGTGAGTCTCCTCGCATGCCCCTATTTAACCGAGACTCAATATTGCAACAGAATTGCTCGTAATACTGTCTAATAAAGATCATCAAGTTACAGTTATCCATGGCAGTCGCATGCGAAGTGACAGAACGCTTGCGTGAACATGATGGAGGCGCTACCCCCGGGCACTCTTGGTTGGGCACTGAGCAGCCACAACGAGTCCCGTAGCCGCACAACGGATGCATATTAGTGAGTTTTGTGTAACCACTCTGGCAGGCAGGCTGCCTGCCACGGCCGGCTTCGACTCGGTGCATCCACAAAAGCATTCATGTACATATACTATGCGGCTATCATGAGACCCTACTTTGAAAGGGAGTACCCGGCGTGGGGTCGCCAATGCCGATGTCGACCAGTGCATCCGCCATTCGCTCATCCTTCAACACCACATAAAATCACTAGCATCACCAATCGTGCACGTTCTATGCGCTGAAGATAGTGGCTGCAGTTTCCCAAACGAGGTGTGTGCATGGTTGCTTGCTGTACAGGGCAGGTCGAGACGCAGCTGAACCCTAATATAATGACAACTCCTTCATGAGATCAGGCAGCGCTTATACCAAGACATGCAGCAGCCCGTTCTCTCTCAACCCTTTCGTTTATTAAATAAGATAATGACATACATGTATAAGATGTACGGAGTATGATGCCGCTAGAAGGGCTATGAAGAGTTTAAGAGAATCATTGAACTAACGGCGTCCTAGACAGGCTGAGAGACATCTGGAGCCTGGGGACTGCAGAGAAAGTGAGACATGGGTATTCTGAATGGCTTTTGACGAACTCGCACACGGTAAATCGTTCAACATAATCTACATCCGCGTGATGTCCTCGTTATTGAGATACTTCTCGAGGCCCGTGTCAAGGTGGCTCCACCACTCGAACAGCATCGTGTCGCAGATGAGCTTGAACCACGGGGTAAACTTCAGCATGGGATCCTTGAAAAGTGCCTTCAATTCGTCGGCAGTCACGTATTTCGTATCCTTGACCTCGTTCGGGCTGACGTCGAGATCAACATTGGCCTTGATGAAGAGGATATAGTCGACTAATGGAGGACGGCCACCATCGTTAGTCCGGGTTCCACGACATACTCCCGTCTCCATTCGACCCTAGCGACGAGGGAGGGACAGACACGGGGCGGGGGATGCAACACTAGCAAAACAAGACGCAGGGAGGGGACAGCCGGCATGAGAAAAAGAGGGCAGAACTAGAAATCACTCACTCTCGTGCTCTCCCCACTTCCCATCGCTGGGCGCCTTGTAGTGAATTCGAGTGAGGAAGCGGAATTTATCGATGGGGACTTGCTCCTTCTTGATGCCCAACTCGTGCTCAAGCTTCCTTTGGGCCGCGTTCTTCACGCCCTCGATCGATTCGGCGAGGTTCGATCCCATCTCCGAAGGGATTCCCAACGGGTGCGAACAGCAGGTATTGGTCCACATGTCGGGGAAGGTGATCTTCTCCTCTGCGCGCTGCTGCAGAAGGAGACGGTTCTGGTCGTCGAACAGGAACACGGAGAAGGCACGATGAAGGAGACCCTTGTCGATGTTTGTCATAAGATGGCCTGCAGCCTCAGCTAGTTAGAGAACCATTGATTCTGAGGGGAAACAGCTCCGCGATACCAGACTAGATTTCGTCCCACATCACGCACAGCTCACTCGCCGAGGAAGTGGCGTCCACTGAGGGTCGTGAAGGCTTCGGAGAAGGTGGGCCACGGGGACAAAGGAAGCCACCTACAGATCTTCTTGCTCGCCTTGCCAATCTGGTTGTCGTTCTCGTCGAGCACGATGCAGACCTCATCCATCAGGCGAATCTGCTCCTCATCGTGACCGCTGAGAGCCTCCGACCTGGTATCGATGTCGGGGAACAGGCTGAGAATGTTCTCCGCGTTGATCTGCGTAGCCGCCGCCGTCGCGGTCGTCGTCGCAGACATAGTGGATATCTGGGCGGTGCCTTCCTGGTTTCGTGATCCAAGTCTTCTTGTCTGATTCAACCGGTTCGCAAAGGGATCCTGGGGCGGGCGAGTACGGGGAAAGCAAGACTGATGCAGGAGCAATGGCGGAAAGAGGGGGTTTTTGCATCAGGTCAAATTGGTTGTCGTTGGGGGACGGTAAACAAAGTCCGGCTCTTGTTACCCCACCAAATTTTCACACTCGAGGAAGGTGGGGCAGCAAGGGGCAAGTCCCACTATTGTTCTTTCCTAAAATGATTCCCGTCCACGGGGGCACGTACATACCATCAATGGGCACGCTAATTTATACCGCTGCACTGGCGTTTGTAAAGGCCCATTTACGATATACAAGCACTGTAGTGGTGCGCTCCCAGGAACATCCATTACTGCGTGCGCATTCAAGACGGTCCTCGCCACCTGATTCCGACTGTGTCTCCTTCGGCCAATGCTTGGGACCGGATCCCACGGGCTTCGAAGTCAATGCGCATTGTGACGCGATGTTTTGGATGATTTTGGGTTGCCTTGAATATTCGTGCTCTCGATGTACTGGAGTGCTATTTGATGATTTGGAGTGCGATAAACGATAAGCACACAATCTGTCATTCCGAATGGCTGGAAGGCCATCGGTGGCAAAACCCATAGGGCAAGCTTCGTTGCTTCATCCCATCTTTTAGCATGTCTTCACAGGTCTCGGGGTGATGATAAGGTTCCAGGTTCTTGCCATTGCATTGGGGTGTTCTGTAAGTCACGAACAGGTCTCACGCCCTTCGACTTCGTATGCACTACCATGTGGACATCTCCCCGCACTTCACAGTGTTTGGTCTCCCGGCGGTGTGTCAATCCCGCGAGATGGACCACCACCCACATTACATATTACACCCATTCGTTCAGGATACTCCACCGTATGAATTGTTAACTTGAACACCTCCGATGTAGCAGCGCTAGGGCACGGAATACCAGGTTTTCCTCCTAGCATGGCTTTAAAAGTAGCCTCGTCCCTTCCGCCGGGCCGGGACACCTCGTAGTCTCTTTCATACAACCAGGACCTTCTCAACCACGCCCTAGCTGCAGCCAGCTTCTCATCCAACCGGTGCCGTGGGATGGAGCCAGACCTTGACAAACCCTCGGACGGGTCGTCTCACAACCCCGTCCCACTCGCATTTGCCAATGTCGAAGAGGCAATCGCTAGAGACATTGCGCAATGTCACCACGATGTGGAGGACGCCGTAGACTCCGATGCAGATGCAGCCTCGGACGTCGTGGGGCCAATCATGTATCGCCGGCCCAGTGGCGTGGCCTATGGAATGGCGAGGCCCACCATCAACGACCTTACTGGTGACACTCGGGTTCTTTCGGCGAGGGAACGGGAGCGGTCCAGGGACGCTGAGCGGCTGCTGCTCCAGGACAACCACCTCCTTCCGGGAAAACCGGACAAGCCCCAGGGGGCCGAGGCAGCGGAAGACTCGTGGTATAGGCGGATCTTCTCACCGGGGAAGGGTTCCTCTTCGGTGCCCACGGAAACTTCACCACTTCTTGCTCGACCCGAAGATGTGGCTTACAACGATGAGGAGCTAGATCAGCAGTGGGACGATGCGGTTGCAGCCGGTCGGGTCAGGACGACCTGGAGACGGGAAGCGACCACCATTGTCTCCTATGCGGCTCCACTGGTTGTCGCGTTTCTGCTGCAATACTCCATCAATGTCGTAAGCATATTCACAGTGGGAAGGATTGGGAAGATGGAACTTGGCGCCGTAAGCCGTGAGTTGTACAGATATCCCTTGGGCACCCATTTACTTTCCCCTCACGCTCCTATCGGGACTAACTTCGTCCGAATGAGCCAGTCGCAAGCATGACGGCGGTGATTACCGGCTATGCGCCTTTCTTGGGTCTTACCACAAGCTTGGACACCCTCTGTGCCCAGGCTTACGGATCCGGACACAAGCACCTCGTCGGCCTGCAGTTCCAGCGCATGTCCTATCTGCTGCTCCTGTGCTACATACCCATTGCGATCTTCTGGTGGAACAGCGAAAAGTTCCTGGCCTACGCGGTCCCCGATGCCCGGTCGGCTGAGTTGGCAGCGCAGTATCTGCGGGTGTTGGTTTTCGGCGGGCCCTTTATGGCAGTTTTCGAGGCGGCAAAGCGGTTCGTGCAGGCTCAGGGGCTATTCCACGCGAGCACCTGGGTCCTCCTAATCGCCGTACCCATCAACATTTTTACCAGCTGGCTGCTCGTATGGAAGCTCGAGTGGGGTTTCATCGGTGCCCCGATAGCCGTAGTCTCCACCCAGGCTCTTCTACCGACGTTCCTGTTCCTCTACGTGCGGTTCATTGACGGATACGAGTGCTGGGGAGGATTCAGCTGGCGCGCACTCACCAACTGGGGTAAGTTCCCGTTCATAATGAGGGCAACGCAAGAGATATGAAGCTCATATCTTCGATCATAGGCGTGATGATCCGGCTTGCCATTCCGGGAATGATCATGATCGAGGCAGAATACCTCTCCTTTGAGATCCTTATCCTGGCAGCGAGTCGTTTCGGCCCCTCGGCCCTCGCGGCGCAAAGTGTCGTGTCTACTCTGGTCTCGATCACTTACCAGCTGCCATTTGCGCTCTCCGTCGCCGCGTCGACGAGGATAGCAAACCTCATCGGCGCCGGCCTGGTCGACGCTGCCCAACTAAGCACGAAAGTGGTGAGTTAATTCAAAAAGCTCATTGTCGTTTTAGTTAGGACGGCGGCGCCTCAAATGCTGAATGACTGACGATACTACTACAGACCGTTGCGTTAGAGATCGTGCTCGGCTCTTTCAACTGCCTCGTCATTGGTACCCTCCGACGTCACTTAATCCGTTTCTTCACAAATGACCAGGATGTCATCGACCTAGCCGCAGCAGTGATGTCTATCATAGCCGTGATGCAAATGTGGGATGCCCTATCTGTCGGGGCCCATGGCATCCTCAGGGGTATTGGGCAGCAGCATATTGGCGGTTATGCTAACCTCGGCGGTCATTATCTCTTTGCAATGCCACTGGCGTTCGGGACGGCATTTGGTCTCGGATGGGAGCTTCATGGATTGTGGTTCGGCATCACGTCCGGCATCACACTGTAAGTGACTGGACACTCACCTTCATTCCTCGATCCATGTTTCTTGGGAGTTGACAAAACTAATCGAATTAGCGTGGCCATCATCGAGTATGGGTTCATCTGGTTCGCAGATTGGGAGAAAGCGGCACGAGAAGCTCAAGCAAGGAATGAGGCTGGCTGATGATAGTGAACGGGTGACGACCCTGGTAGAATTGATGGAGTCAACTCGGCGCAATGTCGGCTGGGCTATTCCTATATATGTGTTCCTGGGATAGTGATTTCTAGATTAGATATAATGTGGGTGTAATCGTCTTCGCCACACGCCATTCTAGGGAAGTTGATCTGGACCTAAGTAATTGACCTTTTTGGTAATTTCGTAACTGGAACGCTGGTACACTTCGAGTATGGCCATGCACCAGTGTGACAGGTTACTAGTAGGGGTACAACAAGCATTGGGGTGAGGATCTCGCATGTGGGTCCAGCTAGCCCACTTCACCGAGCCTCGAACTCAACGTCGCAAACACAGCGGCACGGAGCTACCAACTTCGCTTCATGTTCTGACAACATCAACATCAACCCCGAACCAGCTCAACCCACAACCGAGATAAACCCACCGGCGCACGACATGGTTCGTCAAATCACCCTCCCCAAAACAATCCATCATTCTTCTGCATCCCCCGCAGCGTCTCCGATTCACGCAAGGCAAGCTTCGATGTGAGTACTAACTTGAGTGCGAAACCATGAGTAGCTACCCCTCGGCCTTTTGAACGCGGCGCAAGGCCACCCCATTCTGGTGGAGCTTAAGAATGGCGAGAACCTAAACGGACACCTGGTCATGTGCGATACGTGGATGAATCTCACCCTCAAGGAGGTTGTGCAATCTAGCCCGGTACGACGAACCCTCGTGCGAGCCACCTCGAGCCGCCTGTCCTCTCCCTCGTTCCTATTTTCCTCCTCCGAAATTGATCAGCCCCGGACGGTATATCTGACCTTGAGGTTGTGAATATAGGAAGGCGACAAGTTTGTGAGGTTACGGGAAGCCTACGTCAAGGGCAACAACGTACGAGAGCTCCGATCCCTTTTTTTGGTGTGCATACGAGACCTATGATGGCTGATATATTTGTCCCGCTTGACAGATAAAATACCTACGCGTGCCCGACGAGATCATCGATATCGTGAAGGAATCACAGCAGAATCAGCAGGGCGGCTTCCGAGGCGGTAGGGGCGGACAACAGCGGGGCGACCACGGTGGTAGGGGAGGCGATAGGGGCGGCAGGGGCGGCAGGGGGCATGGCAGAGGCCGGGGAAGGGGCAGGGGCGCGTGACGGAATGGGTCGGAAGTGTCGGTTTCTCCATCGGTCGACGGTGATGGTGTGGTAAGTTCGTACGCCGACGCAGCATCGACTTAGGTTTCGCAGGGTTGGAGACGCTCGTCGCACGAACTCTCGTAACTTGCGGAGAAGCTCCTCTGGCTAGAGCGGGAGGCAAGAATCGGGCAAGCCTTTGTACCGGAGAGCCTGACTGCAAACAGGCGTTGTTGATATCCCAATCTGCTGCGGGGCCAACACTCAAGCCGGCTATGATGATTGCCCAGAGCAACGAGCTAAATTTCTCTTCGGGTACACTTCAAACTGTCCGTCGCCAAACCATGACTGCTCACCATCCCACAACACCACTATATGAATTCTATATCTCTCTCTTGTTTTGTCACCCGGACCGATGCGACCTATCATGCCAAACTCTTTGCCCAGGCTTTGATGACCTGTCACATAACAGAAGACTGACACACTCACCTTTGGCGACGATCCACGGTCTGCTTGTATTATCATCGCGACTTATCCATATGTTGACTCATCGGGTCCGGTGGCACTCGGAAAGTGCAGGTATTTGATGACCGTTGTTGGATGGCAAGGGTGACCCGATCAAGGGAAGGTATCAATTCCCATGTGCATGTGTAGCAGCTCATGTCATGCACAAAGGCATGGCCCGGAGGTTACTGCGGAAGGGGTTACTGGGAATGCCCGTCCTCTATCGAGGCGATAAGTGAGGCAAGAACAATGTTGGAAGGGTAGGTTCGCGTTGTGACGGGAACTTCATGTTGACATGGTCCAAAATTATTTCCTCCCCAACGGTCCAGATCTCAGCTTCGTCCCCATTACGAACTTCAAGATATGTGATGTCAATTGGTCTTTTGCGCTCGCGAAATTTTGTCTTCTTCATCAATGATTCACAGCACCGTTCTCTCGATCCCATCTTATTGCCATCCGATATTTTGGTAGGAGCAACTGCAACTCGTTTAACATACGACCCAAGCACACCAGACCAGACAGTCTCTCCATCAGGCTCTATAACTTCTTTTACAGCATTCGTTAGAAAACATGCGCAGAGGCTATCAGACCATACCATCTCGCCGCGCCGCGGGAGGCCGCGCACAACGACAGGGACTGCCACATGTTCGGGAAACCCTCCTGGATCGTGGGTACTCCAGCCATGAGAGTCTCAAGTCAACCACACCTGACTTCCAAATGCTCGGCTTTCGTGAACCTGGCTACGGCACTGGCCAGGAGTCTTCCCAATCCAGCCTTTCAGACGACACTGTGATACGGGACTCAACGCCATTTCTGTCAAAAGAGATGGAAACCGTATCTCAGCCGATCGGGGAACTTCCTCTTGGGAGTATCCACCTCTCGAGTCCAGGTTCCGAAGCCGGCCTGTCTCGCCAGTCCAACGCCGCCCTTCCTGGAATTCTAACAGGGGGAGCCACGCCATTCCCGCTGACTGGCAGCTGCGAGCCGAGGATCGATTCTCGTGCAGCCTCACATTCGTCAACTGTGTTTTACGATGCTCACGGGTCCCTCGCTGAGCAACTAGGCTCCCTTGCCATTGCTACCCCGGAACCTCAGCTGTCAATGGTCACCGACCTCGATGGCCAATACGACGTCCCCAAAGACAGATCTTTCTCCTCCAACTATTCCATAGGGATGGCACTCACTGCCTCGCCATCGTCTGTTAACCCCTATACTACTACTGTCGGAGGAGGATGCCAGAATCTTGCCCTCAAGGGGGGCGCCAACAAGACACGATTCCATGGCCTCACCACAGACCCGGGTTTCCAGATATGGAGCTGGCAGAGTGACTCCTGCATCCCTCTCAAAAGGACTGGCCAGGTCGACCGACAGTTGCAAAATGGAGGGGCTTGCTCCGGGGATGCGACACTTGTCGAAAGAGAGCTAGGCCACGTCATGACCAACAACGCAGATGCCTTTGGTCCCATCGAGCATCTTCCTGTCCGTCTCTCTTCAGCACCACTCAGCCGACGACACATACCTTGGCAAGATGGTGCTGCTGACGATAGTGATACTGGTATCCCGGTCAACAGTCCTGGGGCTGACCAAGAGCCTGAAGGTACCTTCCCCAATGAGATTCCGGAACTCCCATCCCCAAGCGACCCGGGAGGGTTGCTTCCCCACTCTAGCAGTGCTAAAGGTGATGGGGCCGGCCCATCGCACACCCAGATTGACGGAGGGGCTGATCCTTCAGGCATCGCCGGGCCACGTGTTGTTGAACAGAACTCTGGAACCCACGCGCTGTCAGCCGTTGGAAACAACACTGGAGAAGTCAATGAGCAATGTTCTGGCGATACCGATAGGCCTGGTTTCGAACGGAAAACCGGAGGTTCGACTATCTTTTCGAAGTCAGGGGCACAAGAGTGGTAGAGCCGTCGTGTCCAGGGCCAGCGGCAAAAAGGGGATGACATACCGACTGAACAATCGGCTCAAACAACTCAAGATGAAGCATTCGCTCAAGGTGCACTCGCAGGCCAGGACGCACAGCCGCCTCAGGTTACAGGGTCGGGCCAAGATGCACAATTAGTCCGAGACGCGCCACCAGTTGAATTCGGGCCGCGGAATGCGGGTTTCCTGAAAAGAGCCTGGCATAACTATGTGGCACCAAGGGGCCGGAGGGTCAGAGACAACCTCAGGCGTAGTGTAAACGCCAATGACAGGCCGGAGAGAAGGCAGCAGGGGACGAAGGGCCTCCAGGATGCAAAGGCGTGGGTCAAACGAATTTTCTTATCGGAAGGGAGCTGACTAGAGCACATGATTTAGGGGGAGTGTGTGAGGGAGTGATGGAGTTTCACTTCCTCTCACGCACTGGTTGTCGGTTTCTCTGGTATTCCTGTATTCTTACTGAGAGAAAGTCCGGGACGTCAAGTTCACAAGGATGTCCGGAACAGCGGCGCGATTCTGCGCAATCAATAAGTGGAGGTGAGGGGAAAAGAAACATGGCCGTCTTGTATCTATTGGCAATGAGGTAATAATGCATTTGCTAAGCGTCGATGCGGAGAAGCAGAACTTAACCTGCGATGAGGATGCAATATCCAGCGACATGTACAGGTCGTGTGCATCCCGAGCCAGCGTATCTAATGAAGACTCCTCCTTGCCCCTTGGGCTCCAAGGGAGCAGCCATGGATGGCCAGGTCATAACAAGTAGCGGAAAGGTTCGTGCGGGCTCTTCCACGAGGTCGAGGAGCCGACGAGGCGCTCCTCCTCGGCGACGGCGTACTCGACGGCGGGGGGCGCCTCGTCGTCCATCCTGGAATTCCACCAGCGCATGTACCACCTGAGCAGCAGGGCGACAGCAGCGACGCTCACCATGGCGGCGGCGCACGAGGCCATGCCGGGAGCGTAGTACGGGGCGTCGGCGGCCGGGTAGAGCCTGGTGCCGAGCAGGGGCCCGCACTGGCCGACGAGCTGGAGGAGGGCGAAGCCGCCGCCCTGGCGGGACTCGGTGGGCTGGTTGTTGACTGACCAAGTCACAGTAAGGGTCACGACGACGAAAAAGCCAGCGCAGGCGGGAAACAGCGCGAGGTAGCGCAACAGGGCCGGCAGGTTCAGGAACGAG
>JAXQGT010000155.1:0-15871 GCA_037040375.1 Basipetospora sp. M8501
CAAGCTGTGGCCGTGGGCGAGGTGGTAGATGGACTGTGCACAGCTCGCCCGGAGATGTTGACGATGCAGCGAGAGTGGGATGGTGCTCCTCAGCCGCTGGCATCGGGAGAGGCTTGGCCCCGATTCGCAACTGTTCCAGAGTCGCCGCGGGTCGCCTAACGCGGCGAAAAGTTGGACCGGTCTGTGTAGACATCGACTGTATCTGCCTGGGACTCATCTGCGTTCCTCTTGAACGGTACTCGCGGATAGTCTTGAAGCGCAAACCTTTCAGGCGCGGGGCAAGCTGCGTCTCCTGGATGGCGTCGGGGGACGATGGCTCGGGTAGGGGCTTGGTGGCTGAGATGCCGGGTTTGTCCTCACCCATGGTCAGCTCCAATGGGGCTACATGTATGCATGGGAGGGTGTCGTCCGCCAAGGTCGAGTCATCTATAGCAACTTCTGGACTGTGAACTAGGAGGTCATGGGCATGATCCGTTCCATGAACCTCCTGCTTCGGAAGGAGCTACGTAATCGGACAAGTCAGTATCTAAACATCCCGGTCCCAACAGCGACTCCTCGATATCGACGAGCACTAACCTTCGGGCTCTTCCTGTCGTCTTCAACTCTTCGCGCAGTTTTCCTCCGGATCTTGAGGGTCCTCTTCACGCCGCCCACATTCAACTTCACCACGACCTGCGTGACAGCTACGGCCATTAGCAGCTCCCTCATCCGCCTCTTCAACACCTGTTCCAACTCGACACGATCCAGTCCGTCCAGCAATGCAGCGCTGAATACGCTGCCGTTCATATTCGCCTGGGTACCTTTTGAATTGGCAGAGGGATATGCCGTTTCTTCTGTCGCAGCGAGGGCTTGCGCGGCAAGGCTTCTCGCGATGGAGGAACGGCGGTCTCTTCGCCCCTTTCTGTTCCGCGCCATGGTGGCAGGAGCACCTTCACGGCTGGGCCTGAGATAGGGGCTTCCGAGCACGGGCTTGCTCTAGCGGCATGTCAAGCTTCGGTGCTGTACGGGACAGTTCCTCGGGTCTAGGAATTAAAGTCAAAACGTTCTCGCGCCTCTCTCGGAACTGTTTGTGCGGAATAAGGAGGTGGGCTTGTCCGTCCGTGGGGAACAGTGGAGGAGACGTAGGGGAACGGAATCCCCCATGAGTGGTGTAGAGTACTCGAGGGCGGCGAAGGACCAGACGCGTCGGGGCAGCTCCCCACAGCAATACGGGAAGCTACCCTACTGGACGGGGAGCACAGGCTCCTAATAAAAATTATTAGGAGGTGCGTGGGTGGTTGAACAGGGGACCTTAGTGTCCAACCAGCGGCCTCTCCCCCTGTCGCCAAGGGTTAAATCCGGGTTTGGTTGGGAAACAATGAGGATCGGCTGAGCTGCGGGACGGTAGTGCTTGCAGGGGGGTTCCCACTAGGCTGGGAACACGCGAAATTAGGAGGTTTCATCAATCAAAATATGTGAATGCTCCATGAAGAACAATCCCAGGTGTAGTGTGATTCCGAGTAAAATATTGCTTAGAGATCATCGAGATCTTCACAGGTGTTCCGGCTTGCCTCGAAGGAGATGCTGGGACCTCCAAGTGATTACACGAAGGTCTACGGATCGACTGCCCTTCAGATGCTTCGTGGCCAGTTAAACCCATCAAGGTTGGTATCGTATAACAATCCGCTTCACATCATCTTGCCTAGTCCTTATACACGATGTTGCCATACTCCAGAGAACACTTTCGTCTCGAATTTGTTGCTTATTACGCCGTTACCTAACTACCTATCTATCAGAGAGCAGAACCAGCGCCCAAGGACGCGAGTGCCACAATTACCATCTGACCCATAATGAAGAGAGAAGGGGAAGGGGGGATAACGAAAGAATCGAAGAACATTGGATGGACTCAAGGAGAACAAAATCCTGATCATAGCACCACTCAGTATGGAGAATCCACGATGTCGTCCCGACCGAGCCGGAACCTCCCACTAGCGCGGCCCGCGCTACGACGAGGCGTGCTAAGCCTATTGAAATTCCCCGCAATGCTTTCCCGCGTCGGCTTCTTCAAGCTCTGTTTCTTGACCATATTCACTTCGTTAGGCAATGCCACGATGACATTCTTGTCGCTACCGAACTTGAAGTCGTCCGCCTTCACTTGCTCTTCGTAACGCTTGATCATGTAGGGGGCTTTGGCACCCCGCAGAATCTTCTTCAAGTTCCACTCGATGATATAAGGACCCGACGCAGTGATGATGCTCGTCTCTTCCGTGTCCTGGCCCGTGTTGAACTTGGCCGGCGTGAATGAGGGGCCACTACCCGTCTCAAACGTAAATTGCGCGACGTGTTCAGGCGTCAGAGCTAGGCGGCGGGGCTGGGGCTTGCTGTCAGCTGCAAAGGACTTGTCGAAACCGAGCTTCCCCTCGTTCTTGCCCGACTTCTGCAGCGCGTCAATAAGAAGCAGGTAAGTTCGGCATGTCGCCAGCACCCAGCGGCCGTCAGCAGAAACGTCGAGTCCAATGATAGCCTCACCCAGCGCAGGGATGTGTGTCTTGGCGTTGATTCCCAGGCGGTCAAAGAGACGGACGTCGCCCTTGTTGCTTGCCACCGCGATTTGACCCTTCTCGGTAGTCGCAATGGCCGAGAAATCATTCTTAGACGTGTACTGCTTGAGTTGCGAGTCCACGAGCTTGTTGTCGGCAAGTCGCGGGTCAATTCGGTACAGCGCATTGTGCGAGATGCCGAGGAACGTCTTTTCATCCGTCATCTGCGCAAACTTCTTGTCCGGAGCGAACGTCGCGACGGGGATGTCGTCGTGCACATTCCACTCATCGATGACTTTTCCGTACTCCAGGTCCATGCGGTAAAGTTTGTTGGGCTCGTCGCTGTTCTGCAGGATCATGTTCCGATCCTCGCCATGCAGCATGACCTTCTTGGGCTTGAAGAGCTTGCCCTTCGGGGTCTGGACCTTAGAAATATTGGTTGAAAACTCGAGATTGTTGTTAGGGGTATGTTTGAAGACTCCAATCTTGGAGCCTCGCACGACAAAGGATCGGTCGTATTTGTAGCCAACAGCAAGCTGAGAGTTGATGTTACCGTCTTTGGGCTCTTTCTCAACGTCGTCCTCGCTCTCGTCGCTGTCATACTTCTCACTCCTCGCTCTGTCATCGTCCTCCTCTTCCTCCTCAGATTCCTCTTCTTCTTCTTCTTCGGCATTTTCCTCCTCGTCCTCCATGGCGAGGTCTTCAAAGGCGGCAGTTATATATTCCTGGTCCCTTTCTTTAACCTTCTCCCATTTAATTTCATTGAGCTGCTCCCAGAGGGAACGAAGAACTGCCTCTTGGAATCGTTCAAGCGTTTGTTGATCCTTGAAACGGATGAGCCAAGAAAAGGCCTGTCCGTCAGGGGTAAACTGGTTGAAGATGAAGGACAGGAATTCAAAGTTGAAAACGGGGTTGATATCAGCAGTTATCTGAACGCCCAGCCATTGCTTATCCTTCCCGTCTACCTGCATCCAGTATTTCCACTTGCCAATTTCGGTGACCGCACACACCACAGAATCGTCCTGAAGAACGAATGATTGGGAGGGAAAATCATAGAAGTGAAGCTCTGCGGATTCGACTGCATAGGTGGCAAGAGCTTGGGGAGGGGAAGCTGCAATTGGAGGACTCGGAGTGTTGTTCCCTTTAGTCGGGGTGCGAACAGGACTAGGGTCGCGCCGCATGCCAGAGTTGGCAGTGTTCCGCTGCGGGGTGGGCATGGCGTCTAGCGACTCGATGGACCTCGTAAGAACGGGATTACTGATCGGGCTGGCGGGAGGTATGGGGTGCTCGTCCTCAAAGATGAAGTGCTTGAAATCTTCCTCGGAAGCAGTAGAGTGGGGCTTGCGATACTTCCTCTCGTACTGGCACTCCTGGGCGATGCGTAGGAACTGGTCAATCTGGGCTGAGGAAACCGAGGCGTCGCAGACGAATTCGTAAACGTCTCCTGTATCGCCGCTCAAATCCCTCCAGGCGAGGATTTTGTCTGATCCGTCGCGGCTCTCGACACGGAAATGCAGGGCTTCGTCGAGCAGGAACGTCTTCTCGTCACGCTCGGCAACAAGGGCGTCAATCTCCGCGTCCTCTCCTTCCTCCTCAGCGAGAAGTTCAGCCTCGCCTTCCTCGTAAGCACGCTGTACAACAAGTTGGTAATGAAAGTCTTGCGAGGTACGTCGAATGCGAACGGCGGCGTCTTTAAAGATGAGCTCAGAGTACCCCTTGGGCGAGAGCGGTCGCACGAGGTAGAGCTGGCCCTGTGGTAGTTCGATGAGTGCCTCTTGGCTACTAGAGCCGAAAATGAGCTTTCCGACTAAGATAGTGAAAGTTAGTGGACAGCTAAGCCGCAATCTGTTCTATCTCGGAAAGGAAAGAAGAGCATGGCAAAGGGAAGGGGAGGTGCAGAGTGGGGGAAAAGCGGGCCGGTTTCTATATAGACGTTGAAAGTGCTGAAAAACTGCTGGGACGCACTTACCGTTCCTAAGAACGAACATCCCTTCGAGCTCCGTTCGTTTCTGCCCAAAGTGACGAAGTTCTGATCTCCGTTTGACGGTGGTTCGGTCAACTCAGAGTACACGCGATTCCGATCCGAATAGGCGATAAGCGGTCCGCAGAGCCATGAAAACCTTGGAGTCGATTGTTGTTAAACTCTTCAGGAATGCTGGTGGTCCAGATATCAGTATTAAAGACGCGGGCTATCAGTTTTCAGTGTTCTTTTAGTGCAACTTTAATGCCGGGCCCGTATTCTGCGTTGGGGATGGATGGAAAAGGGCAACCATGAACAGAAGTGGATGGCAGTCGGAGAATGTTCACGTCATAAACATGCTTTGGAGGGGCAGACAGCTTCCCCAGGCTGCAGGCTGCAGGGTGTGCCGAGCCACCTGAGCCACATACGGAGCCAGGGCAACGCGGAGCGGGGAATGTGCTATGACCTCATAATGGCACGTGCGTCAAATCTGTGGCGACACAGCGCCCACTTCCTTCACGGCCCTGTACACGACAAGGGTCCAAAAAGTATGGAAGCATTTTTGGGTGTTATTATGGATCATTCCTCAGATCTAATCGTGTGAACTGTCAAACCTCTTTCGGTCTGCCTATGCTTTCTGAGATAAACAGGCATAGCCCGGCCTACGAGACCTCGTTCCAGGAAACATCGGTGAGTTTTCTTTGTTGCCGAGATGAGGGAACCTTGCTCGCGTGCTACTAAAGTTCGTCCGGCGGGAGGTTGGAGGTCTTGGGCGCCTGATGAGATGTACTCTCCTCCTGGCCCATCGACAGTAGATCGTTCACAATGAGCCTTGCGACATTCTTCCCCATCAGTGCGCTAGTTTCCATGGTCGAAATGAAACTCTCAATGCCAGAGGTGTAGTACAAACCGTCCCCTAAAACGGGGTCTTGGAATGTCACTCGGGGATATTCGATAGGGTAGGAGTGGAATACGTGTGGGTAGTACCAAGATATGGCTTCAACCTCCTCTTCAGGCGCTTTGCCGGTGAATGTATCCGGGATTTTGACGCCAAGAAGCCTTGAGAGAAAGCTTGGGTCCAAAGCTTTCGGGGAGAAGATCTTGTACACATACTCCTGGCCTGCTGTTTTCGGGTTGAGGACCCTCTTCTGTGTGCTTATCGAAAAGAACCCAGCCTTTCCGGCAGCTCCCGCGCCGGGCTGAGGTTTGTCGTCGGGATGTAAGGTGGTGAGAACCGTCACGGGTGCTTCGCTCCCCGCAGGGAGGTTGAAGAATTCTGGCGCAAGCTTGAACGGAGACGTGAAGAGAGTTACGTGAAGCCGGACGTAGGGTATCTCGTCGATGGGTGGCCGAAACAGTTCTTCCGACGCGTCGATGCCGCTGAACTGCCATGGCGTTGCGAACACGACGTGATCAAAGTAAACGGGATAGCTCTCATCCATTTCATCCATTGCCTTGGCGTCTTGAGCGTTCCTGGTTGCGATGGAGTACCTGCGCCGCGCTGTTTCGCCGGCCGCCTTCACCGACGCAACCTCGGTCTCCAGATGGAGACCCGCGGAGCTATGCTTCACCATGTTGTGGAAGATCTGCCAGTTCCCTCCCACGACCTGAACGGCCCCATCCGCAGCCATAGACACTGCGGTTTCAAGCCCATGAATATGCGCCAGGTTCGTGGCGTAATTAACCCTCGTGGCTGCCTGGATGATGTCCTGAGAAAAGAGCGAAGTAATCTTCCAAGTCACCTCGTATTAGTTGCGTTGTCTGCCACACTCGTTCGTTATGGCCATTTGTGATTGAGCCGTGCTCGCACAGGGGAGACTTACACCGCTCTCGTCAAGGAATTGACTACCCGTCATGCCAATCATCTTCTCTAGACCAAGTTCAGTGACCCTCTGAGTCAGAGACTTGAATGGGAAGTGCGGTGCCTTGTATAGGTGAAGGAACGTCTCGACTGTTTTGCGTACGAGCTTCTGCGTTTTGTACGGCGCAAGGCCGTACTTCCAAAACAATTTAGCATAGTCCCACCAGCGCCAAGAGCCGCGAGGCTGCGTGAATCGAAAACTCTCGCCGTCCCAGACGACGAGGGTGCCTTCTACATCGTCGGTGTCCGACAGCTTCAGGCCGAACTCATTGGCGCCATCATAAAGGATGGTGTTGACAGCGACAAAAATGGAGGCGCCCAGCTCTACTGGCTCCAAGGGGTCATCAAAAGGATTCACGGTCAATGTCCGTCCGCCGACCCGGCTGGTCTTCTCAAAGATTGTGGTATTGATGGCGACCCCATGCTGCTCCGCGAACTTGCGCAGATGATATGCAGTTGAAGATCCGGCTGCGCCGGCTCCTATATGGATGAAGTGTCAGCGTGCTGAACTGGGTAATGATACAACATCTCCGGCTGGGACCTGGGAACTGATAGGGCTAGGGAGTCACGGTTGACGCAAGGGATAGAACAGGCGGCATCCCTTCCATCCGGCTTTAACCCAGTGTACTTCTTCCAGGCGCCGCATACAATGCATATCTGTTGAAGAGAAGTCACCAACTAACCGATAATGGCAATATTCTTGATTTCCTTCTCCCTCGGGCCATTACTAGCGGCAGTGAACGCGGTGAGCCAAGCGAGGCCTGTGAAAGCCCCGATCGCAGGTAAGCGCACCATTCTCTGTGCCAGTCTCAGCTCGCCGACAGCAGCTAGGATAGGCTTTGGATCAGGTGGGTAACCAGGAACGAAGTCAGCGTTGCCTCGATCATTCGCGTCACCCTCGTGCGATTCCTGCTTCGGTTGGGGTGAGGTACGGTGTGAAGACAACACTTAAGATCCAGCCGGCCTGACTAAGGCTGCTGACAAGATTACAACTCACTGGAGGTACAGTGCATGCACCGTACACTGATTCTTGCGAACATTACTGGAACCTCCAATCATCGTGCAATCGATGCACGAACGTGCGTTGTCCCCTAGTCAGCATTCTCAAGGCGCGACGACACATGAAATAAAACTGTGAAGCTCCATGGCCAGTGTAGCGTACTCCGTAAAACGGCGGGTTGAATAGAGCACGACTTCGTACACTACTTTCGTACTCTCGTCGGGGTCTATCAAATTATTAGCCAGAAAAACATGAAGAAATCAATCGACGCGGCGCAACGGAGTACGGATAAAGATGAAGCTTTCAGCTGCCCTGAACACAGCTAGGCATCAATAGATCCTTCGGTTTATGCGGCAGCTGGATAGCCGGCTCACTAGCACGCTGTTGTGGATCTTAATTGAACTCTACAAACAGCAGTCAACTCCGCACCAAGTCAATGTAGGTGTATTAGTGCACGTCGTCCCTGTAGCAGCAAACGCGACACTGCCCTACTTGTCAGGTTGTGGGACGGCCACTGTGCAATGTTCGCGGGGAAACACTGAAGGGCGAGCAAGACGCCACGAACTGGACGATGGAGCCGCTCATTGGCGCATAGCACGCTAGGGCAACTGAATCACCTCCACTGGGTCCAGGAACCAACACGGACGGAGCCGGGCTTGCCTGTCATGCATTTAGCGGCGCAAGGATAGTGGTGAGACACGAACGCCAGTACCTTTTACACTATGGCGCACTTTCGTACACTGCACGTTCCAGATAACCAGAAGGTAGTTGAGTAGTGTACTGGGTAATAGTGTAATAGCCCGCACTACTCTGGTGTACTCCGCCGAGAGAACAACAACAGGCGACCGCGTTCAAACATCCTCGAACCCAACTGAAACCTGATGGCTTGATACCGAGGAGCCAAGTCCTCAAAAGCTATTTTGATAGTATCATCTAGCTACGGTGGAAACTGATATGATAATAAGCAAAGGCAACTAAACTGAACCGGCGGAAGAGGAATGGCTCTGAGGCGTTTGGTGTCTTGTGGAATAGCAGTGTCGGGATCGGCGCAAGGCTGAACGCACTAACTCATCACCCCGGAAGAGCCGAGAAGGAAGCACAACACCCATCGATTGCCGTACGGGATTACCACCTTTCGCAACCCCATCAGGTCTTTCGTCTCCATATGCGTATTACGTACACTAATACGAGTACACTGTGATTCAGTATAATACGAAGAGAGCCCCGCTAGGCTGCATACTCTGTGTGAGACTATTGGCCCCATATGGGCTAGAGTTGCTCCTCTGGGTGGTGTATGGAGGAGATTTCTCTTCATGTGCTCATTGAGAAATCAGTGCAAGCAGGAAGAACTGGCAGGCAGGAAGCAACCAGCATCTTCATTGATATTCCCAAGTAATACGGCGTAGGATCACAACTCACTTCGTCGTGAACTCCGTACGCGTACCCCGTATTGATCCATTGCAATCTTGCGCTGCGGAGTACTCTAGCGTATTATCCTTTTCGAGGCTTGCTGTTAACGGAGTATTAATACTCATCCACCTTTCACTATTACAGGAAACACCCATACAAACGGGGAGCAACGGCGGGGTGCTCAATTCTGGTGCCAGTCAGTGAGGCGAGGCAGTGCAGCCCAGGGAACCATTTAAAGTTGCATTTTACGCGAATAGCGTGGCCTTCCCGTCGTTACCCCTGCATGTGGAGCTGGCTGCGCCTTTGTTGAGGCCTGAAGCTGTTCGTTGGCCTGCTCCGTGCTGCTCGTAGTGGAATCCGTAAGATTCCTCAATTCAGCTTCATGTTCGTACTCTACTCAATCTTCGCTGGGTGAAGATTGCTGAAATGGACCTAAGACATGTTGAGATTGACGGCTCACCCCTTCAGAAGGCGAGCTCAAATTGTCGGGGCATCCACAAGCTAAAGACTTGAAGTTTACATACCGGAAACCAAAACAAGATGGAGGATGTACGGAGTGCGACTCCGGGTTCAGGGCCTTCTCGAGACTACAAGACGCTCGCTGTTCGAACCCGGAGTGTACCTAGTGTCAAGAGTTGAGTTTCGATTACTAAAATAAGGGAGCAGCAAACACCACGCCACGCACCGCAAAGCTCATTGATTAGTCACCAGCACTAGGTGTTCACAGTCACAGTGTTCCAGGTTTCCTCCATCCTCACTAACTGCACAAGTGGAGTGCATAATTATGTTCCTGACTAGAGGAGCCAGTAAGTGGTGGCACGAGACATTGACACCACCTCACATGTACCGAGGTCAAGGTCATCGCAACTCCCTCTTTGCACTATTGCCATTATCGTGTTTTGGAATCTACCGAAAGTTTCGGGAGAGGCTCAGAACATGGGAAACCATCACTGCTTTCTCCAGTCCAGACTTTGACGACAGCCGCCAAGCCCAACAGTTGGAATCCATGACGCCATGCAGAAGCGATCAGCTGGGATCGGAAAAGCTTGCATGAACAGCATGACTTTGCACAACAAGAACCTCGTATCGTGTCCCCATCAACAGCCCAGTGGATGCACACCGGAGCACACGGCGCTGGCATTTATCAGAGATTATCACTTTGGAAATTAGGGTGGGGGGATGCGGGAACATATCGGCGCCGGCATGCACGGTGGTCAAAGGGAAAAAACCACCAAAAAGGTCTGGTCCCATCGTCCCTCCGTCGGGTACGAAAGCGTTTTGCTAATGTGCCTGAAATTCCGCGCGATTCCCACCTAACGGAGCTGCTCGCGCTCCAACGGAACACAGAGTATGGGACAACAAACACGAGCATTGTGTTTGGTGAACCCGCCTCGGCGGAAACTTGCCTTGTCGCACGCAACACAGGCTTCAGCATACCTTCCTACGCTCTACACTACTGGAGTATGAATGAAAGAAACGGGTCAGAAACCCCCAGAGAACACTGGGAGACAAGCAGGATATGTGCATTACTGCGAGAGTCGGGTTGCCTTGCCAGTAATATTACACGTACGAAAAATTACGGAGGATAGGGGATGATGATTGACAAGGATCGACGGAATCATCTCGGATCCCTGCTGGCGTTCCTGGATTTCTTCGACCCTGTCCAGGGTTGGAAGGTCCCTCCAGACCATCAAGCAGTGAAGTGAACATCGGCCTGGCTACTTGTACGGTGTGAACAAGTCCCAAAGCTCACTGGGCCCAAAGGTTTGCGGGATATCGCGTAGTGAAATTTAGGCGGTGTCCCGCGTGGTATGGGTGCAGTTGGCACTCTGGTCCAAGAGTTAGCGCCAATAGGAGGACAAGGACAGAAGCGACGGGGCGGAGAACGGCGCCTTATTGGCTGGCTACGGTTGACGCATCACCGGACTGGGAACGGTTGGATTGGCGATGGGTCTTTGATTCCTTCATCAGGGGAAGGGCTGAGTACTGCCAATCTATCCGGCATGCGTACTGGGTACTGTGTTTCATCCCCTGATCGAGGGCGATACAGCCAGACTGAGGCGTTAAAAAGACTGTCTCAAGGTAGAATACCTGTGATGAAGTACTCAAGCCCCTGACGGTACACAGTGTTCCTCGGCGTTCGGTCCACAATTCCAGGTTCACGACCTGGAGGAGTCTGATTGCTACTCGAAGTAACGACGGAGTGTTCTCCGTAATAAATGCTGGAGTGTAGTGTAGTGTACACTACGGAGTGGGAAGCATGGAGCAGTGCGCGGGCGTGGAGTTCTGGGGAGGCAACTGAAGCTATGTAATGGTAGGTACCAAGAGCGAGACACACACGCACCCCCTTCTCTCCCCTGATTGCACTGGACCCGTTTCTTGCCAATCTCGCTATCTGGTCCGACTCCGTTCCCACACCACACCCTCTCTCTGTCTTCCTCTCTGTGACAACGCAAGTCACTCATTTCTCGCTTCCCTTCCTCCCCACCCTCGTCCTTTGATCTCTCCCCCATCCCAAAAGGCATCAAACAATCTTTGGCGTTCACGACACACTCGTTCTTGTCTTGGCCAATACACTAGACGACGACCAGTTCACTCGCTCATCGACCAGCTTCTCGGTCTCGCCTGTCAAATGTCATCTTTTCGGTAATCGAGTCCTCCCCCGATCACTCGACCCCTGAGGGAGACGACAAATCGAAAGCCTCGACGTGGCTTCCATCTCAACCGACAAGATCGAACGATAAATCGAAAGCGACGCAGCATCCGCTCTTCGGCATTCTCTTAACAGTCCTTTCCACTATTATCCAGCAATTCTCTGGCTTTCATTCTTTCGACGCTAGGCTCGTCTCAGCTTTTTGCTTGTATCTTTTCACGGTGGCTACTTCAGCTTCACAACTCTTTTGGTCCCTCGGTCTTCGAGTTGCTCCGAATAGTCATATTGCAGTACGCCAATAGAGACTAGCAGCTTCATGTGCTAGACTTGGAAATTCCTGATCGTTCACCGATTCTCGAGTCAATCCCGCCTGCCAGCACCGTCCCGAACGACATCGACAGATCTCAACCGACCCCCACAGCTTATATATCACGATGATTCCGTCAACGCTTATTACCAGCTTCTTTGCTGCCCTGTTAGTAGCGCAAGCAGAGGGGCAGCGGAGGGGCGTTCAGAAACCAGCGGAAGCACCGAAGCCTGGCATCCCCACGTCACAAGGCTGCTTCTCTGCCGAGGGTCAATGGGAGGACCCTGAAAGCTATGATCCGCGAAGTGTGTCGGTGGGCTTTTGCGAGAGAGATGTCTGTGGGAAGTTGAACACGACTGTGTATGCAGTGAAGGGTTCAAAATGCTACTGCGGCGACAAGTATCCGCCGGCCGAGGCTAAAGTGGACGACAGCAAGTGCAACTACGAGTGTCCTGGCTATCCCTTCGAAGCTTGTAGGTTGACCCGATCCAAAGGATATGGACGCCCAGAAGATTCTAACGTAGCACATTGCAGGTGGTGGAATTCAAGGTGGACAGTACTGGTCTGTCTTCAACAGCGGTATCGAAGTTGTAGTCGAACATGTTGAGCCAGAGGCCTCGACATCAGCCCCAGCATCCGGGTCTCCCACAGGTACAGTCCATCAACACTCAACATGCTTGACCATGCAACGATTTTGCTAAAATAATAAATCAGATGGCTCTTCCTCGGATTCGGACAAAGACGACTCGGGCGGCTCTACCAATGTGGGGGCCATTGTTGGAGGCGTGGTGGTTGCTGTTGTCGCTATTGCCGGAAGCATTGGTGGCGTGTTCTTCTACCTCCGCCGGAAGAGGAATAAGGAGATCGAGGAGGAGCATCGCCGGAATGCCGCCGTCAACTCATTCATCGGTCACAAGCCTCCAAGCAGCAGCGGTGGCCTATCCATCTCCGACTCGCGTCTTGACCCAGTTATGGCACAGCGGAGAATGTCGGATGGCAGCATCGCCGATAATCAGGATTACTCCAGGCGTATACTTCGAGGTTAGCAACTGATCAGATCGTCCATGTAGTTCTCCGGCCCATTTTCAATCGCTAACCAGCACATCCTATAGTTATGAACGCATGATCTCGATTAAACTGATGTATCCTGGCATCCTACCCGATTCGTTCTCACCGCAGCGTCGAAAACCCTCAATGAACCCAACCACACATCTTAACGTCTCTCGAATTTATCGCATCTCCGGCGTGTTGCGGCTCCGTCTTACCGAGTCGATTGTTGATTGAATATATCCAAGACGAATCCACGGCGTTGTCTTCCCTTCTATTTTGATTATTTTCATTTTGTATCTTGATTGTGTATCTGGGAAAATCCAGGGTTATCATGACACGGGTTCGAATGACGTGTTAGATTCAGGTTCAACACGCAAACCTCTACACCTCGAGCTTCGCCTGCCCAATCACCAACTCTGGCACGACATCCGCGGTGCGATACGACAACCTATCGACCAACGACTTGTATCGGAGCCGTTCAAAGAGTGGAGGACTCGGAAACAAGTGTGCCCCCTACCAGGCAGCATGGATAGTCATCCGTCCTAGTCGGTTGGCGGCCCCTTGTCTGCTGCAATGCCTTTAGCGTTTTGGCCATGACTTTGTTTATCTATTAGCGGCGGCCATATCCCAGAGGGAGAGGAAAACCGCGACGGAGGGAGAGAACCCCATGTATCTGTTGGCCACCGGCGACGATTGGCTATTGTTTTTTTTTTTTTTTTTTTGTGTACAGGGTATCGCGGAATGGTACTGGGTGAGGGCAAGCGATTTGCGCCAATGTATCTACGAGTTGGTTTTGACATACATCAACACATGGTGTTTTTTTTTTACCTAACGGGTAGGCATCATTGATCTTTTGATGTTCGCATTTTGCACCGTTTGCTCAAATTCTTTCTAAACCATCTCTCGCGTGGAAACAGCTGCCTAGGCCCCAACCATCCCGTGCATTGAGAACACACACACACGTGGCTACTAAGCACTCTGTCACTGGCTATCACTCCGGGCAGTACAACGTATATCCGTATAGTACTACACTACGCTACTCTGCCCCTCTACGAGTGTGGCCAGAGGGGGAGAAGTGAGTGAAAGTTCGTCTTCTGAAACGCGGGACGAAAATGGCAATCGGCACTTTGCGGGTTGCGGAGAGGATCTGCGAAGGCGCAGCACCCGGAATATCATGGCTGGGAGCCCGGGTCTCGTTGTGTCGCTTGGGGATTGACGGTGCAGATCGCAGTACCACCTGGTTTGAGAGCACGACGGCTACGGCTCATCTTTGTTGAATTCTACTGCTTGTATTCGTAAAGCTATCCCCATCTTAGATCGTAGTCGGCGTCACAGGAGGGGGGTCTATCCGCGCAGCGCAACACATGTTTCAACCCAAGCCAACCCCGGGGAATCCGATACCTCTGTGCACGCATACACCAGGAGGGAGCTTACAGGGTATCTATCATCTTTCGACATTGCGAGTATGTCTTCTACACTACCATGGGGTTAGATGATCATTGCTACTGATAGGCTGATCTTAAGAGGCTGGACTGTGGGGGAATGGCTTGGCTCGTTTCATGTTGGTCGGGGTGTGATATTGGGTCTTGGAGCGAGCGGGATCGAGGCCTCCACCAATGAATCTGGCCCCGCGGATAGGGACCAAAATGAGGGATCGATCGCTCACAGCGTGGGGTTTGCGGCCGGCCTGGCACTGGATGTTCTGGTGCCGGCTCCTCTTTATTCAAAACCCGTTTTACGGAATAAGGCTCGGCGGTAGCCCTTAGACGAGGCGCATTCCGGGTCCGGTCGTTGTACGTCCATAGTCGGAGGAGGTGCGTTGTGGCCCGTCCTCTCCTCCAGATCTATCAATATACGTGCCGTGACTCTGCGTCTGGGCTTCAGAGTCTCGGCTGCTGGACAGAGTGAAAAGGGAAGACTTACAATATCGGAGAACACTGAGAAGATGCGAGGGTATGGTGGCCACATCAAGATGTGGTACTTGACGCAACCAAGCGCTGGGCGGCTATGTTTGCCAATCCGGTCTCACAACGTGAGCGATGGACTTTCGGAGACATTCATGGTGATACCGGTTGACTGGACATGGCAGGGTAGCAGTAGGGACATCATCGTCAAGAAAATAGGCGCTTCATTCTACCCGCCAACACTGGACAATAGACGCTGCACACTGGGCACTGAAGTTAAACGTCTGCGATTAGATGACACTTGACAGTACGGGAAGGTCTGATAATTTTAGTCGCGAGTGGTTCAATGTCGTCTCCGAGTTCGAGGCTAATTCGATCAGTCCCACTTTGAAAGCTATGAACGCTGCTGCCGAGCGTTGAAGCGAAGTAGCTGAACATTTGATTAGAACTGATGGCAGTGTTAAAGACTGCGACTTGTTTCCAAAAGGGTTTATATCCCGCCGGCTTATTACCTCACCTTCAGGTTGCATTCGTCGAGTAAGCAAGATGGCAGTGCTTCGTTCGCCCTCAGACGTTTCGAAGACTCAGTTTACTCACACACATCATTGATTCAGTGTATCGCGATGATGGCATCGACTAGAGGCTGGGGATCGAGTTCCAAACTTGGAATTATTCGGACATGCAGGTAGTAATGCGATGCCAAAAAAAGAATATACGAATCACCCGTCACCATCATCGTTGAGCTGAACCGAACCACTTCCAAGCTATGCTGAGGAGGAGACAGACGGGACGCTGCATCTTTGGACTCCAGACTCTAAACTAGAGTCGCCAAGATGCGTCTAGGACAAGAGTCTGAGTATAATATATAAGTCTATCGTTGTTGCCCTCGATCCACAATCTGGAAAGTGGACGCCCAGCAGTAATCACTCGGATACGGAGAAAGAAAACAGTCGACAGAGCAAGACACTGCTCGCCCACAAGTACCAGCCTCTCTACATTTGTTCTTGACACATCGTCCTCCCGGTCACCCAGCATGAGGCTCACATATCTCGTCTCCCTTCCCACGGGCCTCCTCTCGCCCGCCACCTTCGCCCTCACCAAGCCCGACATGTCCCCCCGCGGCCTCGAGGCGCGGGACATCCAGATCCAAGACTTCGAGAAGCGCTACCTCGACACCCTGGACTGGGAGCACGCCAACCACACCGTC
>JAXQGT010000156.1:0-16469 GCA_037040375.1 Basipetospora sp. M8501
TTCTTTCGTCAACCGTGCCTAGCCCCCGGCCGTATTAATTAGAGTATAAGAGGAGGAAAAACAAGGGTGACGAGCGTATATCTTGGAGTAGATCAGGTTTGTTCGTCACGGCAAACTGAACCCCATCTTAAGGATATACCCCTTGACGACCCCAGCCACACTAGCCTCGAGCTTGATCCACTTCGAGGCCTCCTCATCTAGCATGCCGTCCTCCTTGAGCCATTCAAACACGCTCTCGTCCAAGATCCCCAGCGCCCTAGCGCACGCCGACGCCATCATGAGCTCGCTGTTCTCCTTCTCTCTATCTGCGTCCTTCCCCCTATCCTTGCCACTGTTTCCACTGTTGTTGTTGCTGCTGTTGTTGTTGCTGCTGTTGTTGTTGCCTTGCTCCCCGTTAGGCTGGCTCGCGAGGGCCTTCTTGTATGCTTCGCGTAGCTCGAGGAGCAGAGACACGACGTCTGGATTCAGGAGCGTGTTCTTACTCGCAGACGACACTGCAGGTTTCGCGGAGGAAGGCGCGGGCGAAGCGGGGGGAACGGCAGAAGTAATCTCCTCCAAGGATGAGACGACACGGCGTTCCACGGCTTCGGCCAGCGACATGTTCTTCGGCTGCGGGGGCGGGAACCGCGGCTTCAGATTGACGACTCGACTCACCGCCGAGAAGATCCAGCGAGGATCGAGTTGCGGGTGGCGTCTCGCCTCCCTGGCGAACCTCTTGATTCGAGAAAGCATTTTTGGATGGAGGACCGCGGGACGGGTGACCAGAGTCTGCGGTCGGGAGGTCTGTGCTTGAAGGGAACCAGAGACGCCGTTGGCTTGCTGCGCGAGATGGGGACTTGCCTGGGTGGGCGATGCGTAGAGGGAATGCTGGGCGGCGGCTGCACCAGGTTGCGCAGCCTGAGTAGCTCCCGAACCGGGTTGATGGACGCCCGGTTGAATGGGTGCACCCGATGCTTGGCCGACGTTCGAGGCGTGGTGGTTCGCGCCGTTCGAAGGAGTCTGGCCCTGGAGGTGCCCATTCGCCGTCTGCTGGGCCTGCCCCTGAGGAATCTGCGGCGATCCACTCGCACCATCCATAGGTATCCTGGGCGCAAGGCCACCTGCGTCCGTCGGGGTTGCCGTGATGCCCTGTTGTGTGCCAGCCGCGCTCCCCATCTGTTGGCCAGGTTGTCCAGCCATACTCGGCGCCGCGCCGGGGTACATCTGACCTCTTGCATCACCTTGCTGCGCCCCGAACCCTTGCCCGAGTTGCTGTTGGCCATGCTGATATCCTGCCATTTGAAACTGGCCACCGGGTCCCAACTGTCCTCCCGAACCAAACCCTTGGATTCCGTGACCGTACGCTGGAGTATACCCCTGGCCACCGGCCACCGGCGCAGCGGCAGCGGCAGCGGCAGCCCTTTCAGCGGCGGCAGCGTCTCCTTTCCGCTTTTTGCCTGCGTCGAGCTCGATGCCCGGCACACGCGTCCACGCGCCGGACTGCGGATCTTTCCTGAATGCGCTGTTCCCGATAAGATTGTGCCGTACACTGCTTTCCCACCCTTTCGTCTCCGTGCAAAAGTGATAGAACGGGTACTTGGCCGAGATACGGTTGTAGATTTGCTTCAGTATCAGGCCATCGGGCCCCGCCTCGCGAAGCACTTCATCAATCAGGATGCCGTAGTTCTTGTTAGGCTTCGCAAGCTGCTCCTCCGTGAAGTCCTCACGCCGGAGCTTGAGCGGTGGAGACTTGGGCCGCGCTAGACGCCGTTCTTTGCGCTCGCGCCGCCGCTCCGCCTCGGAGCCTTCCTCTTCGCCCTTGGGTTTCCGTGGCTTGTACTTGCGCTTCTCGGGCTTGCCATCGGCACCTTCTGGTAGAGGGTGCTTTCGCGGCCGCCCAACCTTCCTCTTCAGTGGCATCTCACCGTTTGGACCAACAGCTGGGCCAGGAGAGGTTCCAGGGGCCGCCTGTGCCTCCATTTGCTGCAGTCTCTCTTGTTCCTGCTGCCTCTTATGTAGCTCCCTCCTCTCCCTCTTCGACATGATGCCATCCTTGGGCGGGCGTCCTGGGCCGCGCCTCTTCGGCGGCTGCTCCGGCCTCGGGCCATCGCCTTCTTCTCCCTCTTCTTTGACGCGACGTTCCTCCTCAGCCTCGGAGGCAAAGGCCATCTCCACATCGGAGAGCTCTGGTGGGCTACCTTCAAGCTCTGACAGTTCATCGCTCGAGTTTAGCAGGTCCTCTTGGCCCTGTCCCAGTTCGAACTCCACGCTCATCTCCTTGCCGCCCTCGGAGTATCGCCGTTTATGCTGCTCGTCAAGGTCCTCCGCGCCGGTGCGCCCGCGCTCCACACCGTTGATGATGAAAGTAAAGTCCACATCCTTGATCTGTAACCGTGCGCCGCTCCTCAGTACGACGCTCTCCTGCCGGTAGTGCACGTCATCGCAGAAAAACCCATTCTTGTGCAGGGGTATCGCCTCAAAGACATTCTTCTCCGCGTTAAACTGTATTTTTAGATGCTCTCTCGAGATGGCCTTCGTCTTGCTCGCGATATCTGGGCCGGGCGAGTGGATTCCAATGAAGGGCGTATGGTGGGGGGACGGACGGAGCGACTTGAGGTCAACGGCGGCCGCGCCGGGAGTATGTGAGACATATTGCCTATCCATGATGAGGTGCTCCTGGTCTTGCGCCTCGGCCTCCTCCTGTTGCTGTTGCTGTTGCTGCTGTTGGGAAGATCCCGTGGACCTTTTTCTCTTCCTCTGCGGCCGACCACCAGACTCGCCATCTGATTCCGGGCCCAACATACCACCCTCCTCGCTGACGTAGGATTTACTAAATTTGCGGTTGCGGTCGTGCATGATGGGGCTGGGCGGCGGCAAGCCTAGGCTCTCGTGCTCCTCGACCACGCGCCGGTACTCCTCGGCCCTGCGCTCGTCACGCTTCGCCTGTTCCATGGCGCGTTGGTCGCGGCCTATGATGACGGAATAAGTGGTCATCTGGAACACGCTGTCGGCGAACTCTATTCGCGCGAAGGACTCCAGACCCTCGTCGGCGGCCGCCGCGAGAGCTGCCGCCATGGCTAAACTTTCGGACGCCGTAGCGAGGTACGGCGCGCCGTTTAGGTAATCAACATTGTTGAGGTTGGCAGGAAGGGTGACTTGGGCAGGGGTTACAACGGTCGGGGTGTGTGCGGGAGGGAGGTGGCCGATACCGATAGGGTGGGGGGAGGACATCTGAGCGAAGCTCATCATGTTGATGTTGTTGGCCATAACGTTGCGAACGCGAGAAGCCTCACTGGCCGAGGCGAAAGGGATGATGCTTGGCTCGACGGTGCTGCTTCGGCGGCTAAGGCTCGGGAAGTGGCTGCGGGATTGGTTCTGTACAGGGGTGACAGGGTCAGGAATGATGGGATCGGGTGCATCGAGCATCAATGTATCGGCCTTGTCTGGTATTAACGGGGGTGGAGGATCGCCTGTCGGCGAGGCTGTCGTGCCGGCGGTGTCTGGTAGAGGTGCATCTGTGTTCGCGTTGGTGTCTGGTCGCACCGTGTCGGTGGTTGTCTCCGGCGCGGCTACATGGTCGTTTGTAGGTGAGGTAATCTGTTCCTTTTCCCGTCTGTGGTCTTTCTCCTGGTCTTGCTCTTCCTTTCCGCTGGGTATCGTTGTAGACGTCGTAGCAATGGTAGGAGCGGCGGTGGTGTTGTCGTGGTCAGGGTGAGAGTCGGGAGCCGTGGCGGCATCGACTGCCGTGTTTGGCTCAGACTGTACGCGTTCAGGCTGAACACTCGGGGATGCGGCGTCGAGATCCATTGGCAGGTCCAAGCTGCCCATGTCGGGCTGGGAAGCGACGGCAGACGAAGTCATCGCTGGCCAGCTTAGTCAAGGTTTTTCCGCAGAGCGCCTGACAGCTCCTTCGCCCTCCAGTCGCAGTGGCAAACAAGTCGGGAAACTGTTCGTGGCTAGGTACTTCTCGAAGCCCAAGACTCGGTATCCAATTGGAGAAGAGCCAGGGCGGCCTTCAGTCGCCGGCTTGTCACGGGATCGGGATCGGAGTCGGTCTGGATGCGCTATCGTCGCCTACTTTTTTGGCTCTGGGGATGGTCGCTGGGGAGTTGTGGAGGGGTTCGCGGGCAGACATTACTCCAGGATGATCCATAGGGATTCGCGTCGCTTCAATCCAGTCCACCTTTCTTACGTCCCTCGTCTGTCAATCGTGGTGACTGCACGGTGCTCGAGGTGTTTCGTGAGGGGAACTTTTTGCTCTGGAGATTCGTCGTCCCGCATGCAATGGTCGGACCTCACTCGATACAACGGCGACCCGAGAATCAAAGTCACCTTTACTTTATTAGGTTCTGTTCTGACGGTCGCAAAGTTGGACATGTCTGGATACGTGCTGTGATTGGGCCGATTAGGCTCGGTGGGCTGCAATCCGTGTAATCGCTAATGGGTTAGAGTATGCTAACCTGCATAAGTTGGTTTGTTGCATTTTTTTGTCTTATGCATATCAAACTTCCAGCAAAATCTTCGATCGCAATCGAGGCTATTTGTATACCCAGTTGACAAGAGATGAACTTGGTTCATCGACAACACCAGAGCAAGGTAAAAGGGTATCCTAACCCATTCAATGCAAGCGTAGGCATACAATGCATATATAAGCGCATTGAAACTGTTTACACTCTCATGTGATGCCGTCGAGGCGGGCAAGTCGGTTTTCCACATCAGATTGGCCTACCCTTGCACCAGTAGCTCGCTCCTTAGCCAGCATTTGACTTCTTACACCGGTGCATATAGGAGACAATGTTGATTGCGATTGCAACTTTTGGTGATGAAAGACTAGCCGTAAGCTTCCAGTTACTACCTACCTCCAGCCTTAGCTGCCTGAAGAGCAAGCTGATGATTACAGCGTCATAAATGGGCCTCTCCCTTTCTGCAAGCCGGACTGACTTCCATCCTCGAGGTAACGCCGGAAGAGAGTGGTGAGTGATCTATTGGCGAGCGAGGTCAAAGAAAGGCCTTGGTGGCAAGTATCAGATGCGGCCAATCGCGTGTGCAAACGTCCATACCCAATGCTCCAATATTGACGCTCGGCCAAAGTGGCAGCGTCCATCATTGGGAGACTGTCGCCCCATGGTGTTTGCTTGTGTAATGAGTCGTAGGCTGTCATCCCACCTCATGGCTGTGAAAGTCGAGCCTGGTGTACACTTACAGATTAGGTTCCACCTATACTTGCCAGTGTGCACCTTAATCTAGACATGCCCTGACAGACGTTGTAAAGTGGAACACCCTCGGTGAGTCTCTCTGGTGAACTGTCTTCTGTCAATATATATATATATATATATGGCCACTGTGTCTATGCGGTGGATAAGGCCTTCCACGGCCTATCACCAAGTCTAACCCCTAACCTGGCGGTTCGGCTCAGGCCTCGCCATCTGTTCCTATCTTGGCATGTAGTGAGAGCTGGGCAAGGAAAAGGCATTCGCACGCATCGCAGATGAACGGTGACTTTCACGAGAGCAAGGGAGTGGACTCCAAGTTCCTTGCCCTAGACCTCTTCCAGGAGGACGCCTTATGCGCCAACTTGTAAGCCCAAGTGCAAAGCATCCCAGCTGCGAACCCAATGCCATCATTCCTGAACGCTAGGATGCCCGACGCTGTCACGAGCATGACCGTCTTTCTCTCTTCTCTCCCCTGGAGACAGGGCTCCTCGGGACCTCTCCCACCACCCTGGTCCACGAGGTCTGCGGCTCCATGATTGACCTCAACCCCAATCTTCGCCAGCTCCAATCCCGCAGCCAACACCATCACACCGAGTATGCTCTTTGGGAACTTGTTTAACAAGTCCGCGAGTGTGTCGCCTAGGAAGAGGCCAAGGACAAACTTGAACAAGCCCAGGATGATGACACTCGCGCCGCTGCGGGCACCGAAGCGATACTGCGCCGCGAGGCCGCCGGACCCGTGGCAGACTGGCATGCAGCCGAACCACGGGCCGACGAGGTTCATCGCCGCCACGCTGAAGCCAAGGGCTGTTACTGACGGTGCAGAAACATCCGGAAGAAGATCCGCCGCTAGAGCGCTCACGGCGATGATGGAGTTCAGGGTTGTCAGGGGAAGCTGGGCAACTGCCATTGAAAAAGCAGACTCCCTATGAACCCACATCCCGCTTGCGGATACCAATTTCGGCGACCAAAAACTGAGCCCGGGGAGCGAGCCATTTCCCCCGATGATGAGGATGAACGCCGAAACTATACCCACTGCAAACAAACAAAGAGCATAAGGGAACCGCAGGGTCTGCGTGCCCAGCAGGCCCAGGAAAGTTCCCGCGGCCCAGACGCGGTTGTCAAAGATAGGCGAAACCCAGGAGAGGTCCGACAGGAGTCGAGACCCGGCGGCGGAGATGAGGGAGAGGCCAGCGCCGAGTTGGATGCCCTTAATCACTGGTACGGGTACGAAGGCGGTCAGACGGGGGAGTAGATTCGTAGCGGTCGCCAAGAGGAGAGGAAGGGCAACAAGGATGCCGGCGGCGGAAACAGATGCAATACTCGAGTCGGCGCGGTGGGCGATGGCAGCTGAGGCGATGGCCTAGATCATCAGTGTTAACTCGTACATACAGGATGCTACAAGAAATAGTGTAAAGGTAAAATTCCATCCGCGAAGGCTCTTAGAAAGGAACCCGAAACTAGAGTATTGGCCAACAGGGAGGCTACCGGTCTAGGATGCGGGCAGCGGGAGAGGGCCTAGACGTTTCCAAGCACATGCGTGTGTGGCTGGTACGAGGGTATCAGATACCTTCATGGGCTGCACGGGCAACGGCACACCAAACACAACGCCGGTCACGATATTGAACAACCCCGAGAAAACGAGTGTGGCGTCGAGCCTCACGGAGCCCTGAGCGGCGAGGGCAATCATCAGCGGGAGGAGGGTGCCGAGGTCGCCCAGGGCGCCAGAAATCTCGGCCAGCGGGGCCTCCCGGAGGGTCGCTATATTTCGACGGCCCACGGCTCGCAGGCGCCGCAGAAGGGGCAAGTACACCATCTTCCCGATCCACTGCCCATTCCCTATTCTGTCGATACCAAAGCCCTACTAGTAGTGTAGTGTAGTGAAGGTTGGAGCGAAATAGGAAAGGGGGAAGGCAGCTTGAACCGGAAACGGATGGAGCTGTTCACGGCGAAAAGCTTCAGGAGTGGGGCAAAGTCCTTTGCTGCAACGAAATCCTGGATGTGTAGGTTGGTTTTTGGCTGATTGGAAAGAAAACAATTTCCACGTCCGCCGACGATGCCGAGATTTGTCCTTGTGTAGGGGGGACTGTGACGTTTTGTGGACTGGGGCGTCTGAACTTGGGAAGGGTGGGGTGGATTTCGGGCTGAACGGCACCGGGTGACCCACTGAGCATCCGCACCAGGCACTCAGACCCGTCGCGCCTGCTACGCTCCCATTATCAAATAACACAACGTTGGCAGACTCTAGAAATGCACACCAATATCAAATGCTAGAGGGCAGAGGCTCTCGAAAAACCCGGGTCAGCTGCTTGAATAACCGCGTGAGTGATGAATGGGGGTTCTGTCAATCTACATGTGGTTTTCATCGCACACGCAAACATACTAGTAATTTGTCCGTGATGGGGTTGAAAATGGCACATGTAATTCTACGGAGTACGGAGGAGTAGAGGTACTTTTCTATTCCGTTCTCGGCCGGACAACGGAGCGGCAAATGACGGTTTGGCATCTTCCTGATATTGATCCTTGTCGAGTTGATACCGGGCCTCTAGTTTCCTTGTCTGCCTTGCATTCTTGTCGCGGAGTGCCTTCATTTCTTTGGCATGAGACTTCATTCAATGAGCCTCCTCTGTTTTTCGGCCGATCCTGTGACTGTCTCCACAGTCCTCCTGGCGGGCGAGGGCTTCGAGGGTCTCGTCCGCATCGCCGTCTTCACTATGCGCCAGTGGCTCCCTATCCCGCCAGTCATCGGGCAAGGTTCTCAGGCCGAACGTCTTTGTTATCAAAGATCCTGTTAGATGAGTTTCTCAACACGACGGCTTCGGTAAGAGACTGCCTGCGCCTGGTGGTTCCTTACTGAAATGTGGAAGCTCAACACTGCCGTCTCTAACTCGAAGGCTCGTTGAATCAATTCAATACAATCCACATGAGCTTCCTTCTACTTGACAGCCCCTTCCCATTCCGGTAACTGCGCTGTTCTGTGTAGTGCCATAGACAGTGCAACTTCTACGAGCTTTTCGTGCTAGATATACATATACCTCACGCCCTGGCAATGGAGGCCCCCCTTGAGGTTTGCGTCCCACGTGTTGCAGAACAAGGAATTAGTGTCGTGTGCCATGTGTGAGTCTTGGTGCAAATTCGGAACATATCAACTTCAATGTTCAGAAGGGCAATCTGTGGAGTGTTCGGAACTCGCTTATGCTATTTAAGCCCTTGTTTGAGGCCAAACAGAGGGTATGTTGCGTCCTTTTGCATTGATATGTTCAATGTTGCCCAAGGGAGCTCAACTACGACATGACCTAGGTGGCGGCTAGGCCGGTGAATAGCGCGGCTGTAAGGGGGAGAGTCTTATGTTTGTGCGTCTCTGTTTTCTGTTCCTGCTCTCTCAAGCACGGCGGGCCTAGAGAATAGTCGACTTGCCCTTTCAAAGGCTCAGACTTGCTTCAATACTCAAAGGAACTTCGATCCACACAAGCACTGACTCAAGGAATAGAAAATATGGTAGTGGCTTGGGCGTCTATGTTTACGGACTGAGTGGAGAGGAGACAGGGAACCCGATATCTCTTATATACGCACATGTGCAACCCGTGCGCGAGGATAGATCAATCATTGATGTATCGTAGCCGCCGTCCCTACGACGTCATATCCGCTCACCGATACCGCATCAGGCTGGGATGGGTCTTCTCCCGCCTGGGAAAGGCGTTCCAGCAGCGGTTAAGTACACTTCAAATAACACCGGGTCTGTCTGCCGCATCGCGCTTAGGGCTTCCAATCCGCCTGGGTGAAATAGTATCGGCAGTACGAATAGAAAAAAGTAAGGAGCGTCAGAGGCTACAAAAAAAGCGCCCTATCCGTGCGGCCCAAAGGCAAAACTAGAAGCTTCATGTTTCCATGACTACTCCGTAGCAGTTGACCACAGAGACCTCAACCGTGATGGCTGAATAATAGCATCTAGGAAGAGTTTTTTTTTGTCTCTCGCAAAACTGGGTCCTTTCGGCGCGTTCGGATCTACTGAAGGTGCATTGTGGCGAGTCTATTGATGAAGAGCCCTCTGCTAGCTACTAGTACTAGTACACCAGCGTGCTTTGCTCCTCTGGGGACTTTCGTGCGTTCCCATCCAATTTCTTCACCAATCTGATCTATCTGCAATCTTGGACAAGGACTCACTAATAGATGTTCCCTATTTCCGGCTCTGGCCGGGCACCAATCCATGGATCCGTAAATCGCGCAACCCAGACCCTAGCCTCGCAGGCCAGGAGCACGGTGCTCCATAATACACTGTGCCTTGAAATACCATCGAAATTGCCGTCTCCGCGGGCCTAATGGAAGTTGGAACATCGTGGTCATCTGTGCCCGTGACCACATACTTTCGTGAGTGCAGTGTGTGAAACAACCAGACGAGAGCGAAGCTCCATTAGACCCAACCGCCTCTCAATTGTGGCGGCTAGATCCCGTACGTTCCCACTCTCTGAGGCGAACAAGTACACTAAATACAGCCTTGACCAAAGCGACCCGCAAAGAAAGCGAACGAAACACAAAAACACCTCTGCAGCCTAGACCGCGACAAGAGCAATGCTCGATGCTCAATGGCCCAATGCCACTCGGTCTGTGCCGTCTGTTACCACAGTCCATCATAACGTGGAAGTGAGTGCGAGCTAAGACGACACTACTTGAACGCACGAGCCCCAACCTCCAAAAAGGCGCAAGTTGCAGCACTGAACCTCTCGCTAAGATACCGAGTAGTGCCGACCGGCATTCCACCCGACATCCCCACTTCATGTTCTGTTTCCCGCCTCCCACGCATCTTTACTCAGTCCACTTCTTCCTCTTTTTTCCCTCTTCGTTTCTTCTTTCCTGCACTTGCCCGAGCATCGTCAATTCAAGTCACCAGTCTCTCGATATCCTCCTCCGTCCAGCGTATCGCGCTTGCGTCTCGCATAGCCCTGTCGAGTTGTTCTCCGCCATTTATCGTAAGTGCACTTCCCACCGTGTCGTGTTGTTTGTTTTCCTGCCCACCGCCCTTGTTTCGCCAAGCCCTGGTGGGTGCATGCTCCAGCTCTCTCGCCCCGCATCATGAACGAGAAGCGTCAACACCGGATCGCGAACCTGCGTGAGTTCGTCGGGAAAACTACGTCAGCTTTATGGTGTCAATTGATTAGAGGAGCGCCATAGCGCCAGCTCTCTCCGTCAATTGGATGATCGCGGACTGTTTGGAAAGCTGCAAGAGGCACTCGTCGTTCCCAACGAAGCTACTTCAACCTTGCGCCGAGCCTGTCAATTTTGCGACTTCCTCGAACCTCAGCCTTGCCTCATCGGAGGTCCGCATCCGCCGTCTTTTGCGACTCGGCTACAAAGGCGTAATAATGTCGCAGATGGTGCCGGAGTCGCGATGTGGGCTCGGCAATCGAGACTCGCCACTACCGGACAATATTCGCTCTCCAGCCAAACTCCGACACTCTCCCTTAGCGGTTGAACCTTGGCTTTCGGATCCGGGCCGTCACGCATTTCGTACTCTTTATTTTCCTGCGAACAACGGAGCATGCACTCTTTCTTTCTCTCCGGCTACTGGATTTTTGAACAAGCGCGGCATTTGCAGTCATCGTGTTGTCGACCAACCCAAAGGACCAGCACACTAACAAACTGGCTTCGCAATACAGTTTCGAGAATCTCTGCTTTGTGCTCGAGTCGACATCTGCCTCACAATCAAAGATGGCCGCCATCGATAAGTCCCTCGTCGTCCGCGAGACCTTCGCCCAGCTGGCAAAGCGCGACAACTTTGCCTCTAGGAACCCTGGTGTCATGTACGTTTCTACCGTCTCCCCTTGCATGGTGCCGCGTGCCACGATTTGAAGCACGAAGCGGCCGTGGCCACATTGCGCGTCTTCGAACTCAGTGTCTGGATTATATGTCACTAACCAATCTTCGTGCCGTAGTGTTGTCTTCTGTATCGTATTCGTGTAAGTCGAAGTACCCCGGCAGGTATCCCGTCTGAAAGCGCAACAGCATTGCTGAGGAGATAACAGTGTCGCCGTCTTCCTCATCGCTCTGTGGTCCTACAAGGCCTACAACAGGAAGAAGGCCGCCCGCACCGGCCACTCCGTCTAGAGGACGTCATGAGTTTCAACGATACCAATGTCAACCAACGCAAGTAATATGTTCCGGAAAGCGAGAGTGCATGGTATGAGGGTGAAGGTTGAGTCGGTGT
Source organism: Basipetospora sp. M8501 (assembly GCA_037040375.1). Lineage (NCBI taxonomy): Eukaryota > Fungi > Ascomycota > Sordariomycetes > Microascales > Basipetospora > Basipetospora sp. M8501. The sequence continues at coordinate 11,395 of JAXQGT010000156.1, forward strand.
GTGGTGAAGGCTGGTGGGTGGGTGCGGCGACCGGCGTCGTGGATAGGACGAGGCGTACCGGATCTTCTTGATCGATCGACCGCACGGTCAATGGTGCGGTCAACACTTTTACCGGGTTGTCGGAGGGCTAACCACCGGTTGTTTTTTTTTCCCCCGACCGATGGGCTTCCCTGCCCTTTCGATCCCAACCCAAAAACCCTTCAACAAGCGAAAGTTCATATACTAGAAAGGCTGCGAGTTTCGTGCTTTGGCTAGTCAGCTAATCGGTATGGCGCCGACAGTTGCTTCACAACTGCACGCCGAGCATCTCTCTGCCTTGGGAGGGAAAGAACTGCATACTTGTTGAGTTAGACGTATATAGGTATCTATCTACATCGCTTTTCCTTTTTCCCCTTCTTCCTGACCTCGGCATGGGGTTGGGGATCTTCTGGCGCCAGCCTTGTGGGCGTTGGCTCCTCGAACTTCTTAATCATATTAGAGTATCGAAACAGCTTTCACAATCCCTCAAAGGCTCGGAGGCCAGTCCTCCTGCGGGATTGTGTACGACCGATTGCATCGCCGTAAGACTGGCAAGGATGAGGCGGTTTCAGGGACCAGTGCTCTGTCCTGAATTCCGCTACACCAAACATGTATGTATGAAGGGCTTGCCTAGTCTGAGATCTGAGACGGAGAGAGACAAAAGCGAGGCGTGTTCCGGCCGGTGGACTTGAGAGTGTTCGCTCACTACTCCAAAGTACACCAAGGCGAAAGGAGTAAACCGTCCGTATATGTCCAGTAATGGACGAATCTCATAAATGCCTTTCAAGTGGAGTTTCTCTCACTCATCGATAAAACACAGACCGGCCATATACGAGATTCAACAGTCGAGCGGCGTGTGAGATGTAAACGATATCACATTCTGAGACCGGTCGACATTGTAACCTCCATTCTTCCAACCGCCCGAGTGATCGGAGGTCCGTCGCGACGTGCTATCGAGATCAGGAGGCTGGCTTGGCGAGGAAGTAAAACACTGAAGCGATCACTCACATCGAGGATAACAACGTTGGGCAACAGTCGTTATCTCCGAGCACCTAAGACAAGACAGGTTCTGTAACAGTCCGACATGCATGTACGAGATACAGATAGACCACGAAGTTAATGGTTGGCTCGCACCAGTCCCAGTGATACAACTGTAATTGACTCGTCACATTGATGTGATTGCTTGTCCCCAGTTACAACGCCGAAGTTCAGTCATCTGTATCCTACACGAATCACCGGCTTACCCTGCGCCAGCCCTTTATGCCTCGTACGCACACAGCTAGGAGAGGCTGAATCGGAATATGAAGTTGGGTCGGCCAAGAAAGAGGCTGAAACGAGGTATAGCCCGCACACTAGATGCCTGGCCGAGCAATTCTGCAATCATACTGAGGCTGACTCGATGTGTCGGAGTGAGGACCCTTAGGGCAGTGCAGTCTAGGATTCACCGCCGTCCGGTGGGCGGTGAAGACCTTCGAGAACACTTTGATGTTGGTGTACCACATGTCGTTAAGGATGACCAGCCGTCGGCGTCGGCGTTGATTTAATGTAAATCGTGACTAGTGCGGGCATCGATGATGCCTCCAAAGCTAATCTTTGGGCAAACCTAAAGCTTCATGTTCGTTGGCTTCGCCCTGATATTGTCTCTTCTGCGTGGAGGAGCACTTATGGAGTATTTTGATAAGATCAGGAGGGAAATTATCAAATCAATCAATGATCAATGGGGCTTGAGGAATGTGGGGTATTGAACTGAACATTGAAGTTGAGCATCATTGATAACTGTCGATTTCCGCGCCGCTATCCATCCTTGACAAGCTCCAAAGCACCGAGGATGGTGGGTTTCGCCCTAGAGGATGCAGCTATGTTGGTATTAGGAGGAGGTCAGGTTGCTCGGTGCCATGGAGTAGTGTGCCTGTTTGGTTGAAACTAACCCCTCACCGGAAGAGTCGGCCGGCCTGATGCTAAACCCGGGAGCGAGCGATGAACTCATCCCATCATCACTGATGATGAGGCTCAAGGAACCAGGTGTGGACCATTGCTTACTTGGCATTCTTGGCATTCATGTTGATCGGATTGGAAGGCAACATGAACCTCGTGGATGTGTGCTTCCGTTTAAGCAGCCAGGTTCGGGCTCATGCTCCAGACCGGGCGTGGGCCGTGAACCGCCAATCTAGTGTACCGCTCCCGTGCCGGGCCCACGTCGGTTTGAACGCCAGGCAATTCTGATGTGGGATGTGGGTATAGTGACGTGAATGTTCGATGAAAGAGATGGAGGATCGAGGTGAGATAGCGAGGTATACTCTGTGTCCTTTCATAACTGTACTCCCCTAGTGTTTCTGTTCGACGCGTGATCAAATGCAATTGATGGATTTCGAGATGTAGCGTTTGATGGTGTGGACGCAGTCAAAACATCAAATGAAATAAAAGTGCCAATATTCGTACAGGCGCCACGCCAATCTGACGCAGATCGGCCACCGGTTGTCTTGATCTAATATGCACACTGGTCAATTCCGTACTACGGAGTACGTTGATGATAACAACAACGATATCCGACGTCAATGGCTAGCATTGGGCCGGGTTCAAGCTTCGTTCGGGGTCATGCTTGTTTGCAGTACACACCGATAGGATCGGGCTGGTGACTGACACTGAAGCACCCAGTCACTCAACACGATCGGCCCCCGACGGCCTGGACTGCGTATTACTTCAATGTTCCATTCCTTCTGCAATCTGCAACTATTAATAGGATGGTGAGCTTGAAGATTTGATCGAATGAGCCAACAGCCCCCCAGCCACACGCTCCCGCAGCCTATTATTGATTCACTCGACATTGATCACCTAATGTCCCCTCAAACCACACATGGTGAACCTGTGCTTGTATTCCTAACGCGATTGATCGCTGCTTCCGTGAATACAGTGTGTCTCCGCCTGGCAGGAGGCGTACGGACTGGACAACACCCCACGGCTTCAGTTTGGCACTTACCGCTGCTTCATCACAGGGGCCACTGCCCATGCCAGGGTTGGATGGTCTGGTGCTTTTGGAGCTCCAGTCGTCGTTGCTTCCAGCATGGGGGTTCAAATTAAAGAGCCCCCCCAGCTGAGCATCGACCACATCACCGCCTCAGCTTTTTTCTTCTTCTGAGACCAGTATTTCTCCGTACAAGTACCCCCCGAAGCCCCCTTGAAATAGTCTTCATCTCTGAGCCCGTAAACATCTCGTCCTTCGACTCTTCTTAGGCACCAGGGACCCAGCAGACACCCTTACCTCGAACCCAACGCCTGATCCCTAGACGACGGATAGGTCACCCGCAGATATCACAACGGAGAGACCGGCTGCCTGTGCTTCTCGACAGGGTTGGACAACCGCAGCCCTACTGGGCCACGCTCGAGAGCTCTAGCTGCACGAGAAGTGCAGGGTCAATTCCTATTACCAGAGAAGAAAACTCCTTGTGCATCGCCGCCCTGAATCTTCCCGGCTGTCCAGTCAACATCGCGACACGACGAACTCCATGCTCAAAAACTGTTCGTGAGTGCATCGGTCATTTTACGCCGCACCCATTGAACCTCCAGGGACACGAGTCCCCAGAGCGCAGTTGAGCCTAGTCGGAACACTAGGTACCTCTTTTCAGCCTTTTCTCCAGCCAGGACCCCACACCTACCCCCCCTCCATCCTTTGCTACGACGAAACTGGTCGATATTACTTGCTTTGTGGAGAATATCGCCCTGTGTTACTGGGCTGACTGACAGGCCCTACTCTACTGACCGACCATACGGAGTACACATGCGCCTGGCCCGCACATAATTCAAGGACGTCGAACCCTTGGCGCAGCGTCTCCCCCAAACGCACAACCACTACCCTCGGGCAATCCCTCGGCCTAGCTGGGCTGAGCTGCCGCCAAGCGAGCAACGCGGGGCCCTGAGTAAATTTGAGGGGGAGCATCAGGAAAGACGATCAGTCAACGGGAAGGGTGGAATCGGATTCATCGGAGACGGCCAACTGTTCCGAGCTCCAGAATCTGACTTGTGCGAATAACCAACCTTAAGAATCGAACAGATTCCTGTTCGGCTTGACCCTCGCATCTCTATCCTTTGCGATACTGTTCTCGACCTGGGGTACATGTGCACATACATCGCAAATCGCAAGCCACGAAAGCCTCGAACCCCATCAACAAATTCAATCCCACCAGAAACCCAGCCGCCCGCCAGTGCTATCTACTGACCATCGACGCGAGTCCTGCGACCTCACTGGCAATCTCTCGCGCAGCCCGAGTTAGCTCTGTGCTGTGTCGTGTCCCTGTCCACCACTCCGCATCCATCAATTAGGCGTCTTTCAGCTCGGCTTTCAGCTTCCAGCTGTGCTCTTGTGATTGCGACAACTGGAACCGCCAGCCACCCCCCTCCCCCCGCTCGGTGTCCATTACATAGGCTGGGAATCCCTTCAGACCATAATCCATACGTCACGGCTAGTCATAGGGCCCGCCGTGAACTGCCAACCCCTGTGTCACCCAGCGCCCAATCCCCCAACTTGGCGACCCTCCCTTAGCGGTGCTGCGACCCCGCCTAAAGCGTCCCGCCACGTCTCGCCTACTCTATTGGCCCTGTCCGCGCAACTCACAGCTCCCCGCCGCCAGGGCGAGAGGTACCGGCCCCGGACAGATAAAATTGGGTGGCTCCCCGCTTCCCCTGGCTTTTTTCTCCTACAATGGTACGGATATTGCCTTCTCGCCTCAAGGCGTCAGCATCTAGCTCCAGCACCTCATCCAACAACGGTTCGGGTAACGGTCTATCGAAGAACAAGGATAAAGCGAGGGACAAGGACAATATGAGTCCGGCCAGGGACAATGACCTGGTCCTGAAGGTCTCCATCCTGAAGGTATGTCGGTTTCTACCCCGCCGAACTAGCTGGGCTACCTAGCTTTTCCCTGCTCCCCGCTGCAATCCATATCTATCCCACAAACCATCAATCGCCCAGTTCAGCGTCCAGCTCCCCCCGCGCTGGTGCTCTCAAATGGACGTCTCGTGTTACGTGTGACTGACGGACTCGATGTAGGGCCGGGATCTTG